>JAVKPL010014051.1:0-11851 GCA_032173675.1 Gastrolobium villosum
TATTGCCAAACAATCATCCTTCGGATTGGTGACTGTATTACTAGGAAATGTACCTGGAGTCCTTTCAGCCACCTGCTTCGCTATCTGGCCAATTTGGTTCTCCAAATTTTTGATAGAAGCTTGTGTATTCCTAGTGTTTGCTCGAGTCTCCTCCATAAAAGCATTTGAATGTTGGGCCATTTGTCCCACTAGCTTTTCTAAATCAGAAGGTTCCTTTGGTTGAACTGGTGGTGGTTGCAAATAATTATTTGATTTAAAATCAAGACCAGTACCTTGCACCTTCCGCTGGAAGTTATTGTTTCCTGGATGAAAATTCTGATTTCTTGAAATATTATGTGGTTGGGGTCGCTGGTCATACCACACACCATTTACGTGCACCTGTTGAGGAGGATCATCAGATAATAATGTTGGACATTCATTAGACTCATGATCATCCTTGCAATATTCACAAACAACTGCAGCAGCTTGAGCTTGTACATTAGAAAACTGCATCTTATCTACCCTTGAGGTTAGATTTGCTAATTGTTGTGATAGCAATTTATTCTCAGCCAAGACTGCATCATTATTATCTAGGTGCAAAATTCCCCTCTTAGGCTTGGCTGTCAAACCTTCATTTTCGTTGGCAGCCATTCTTTCAATTAACTCAAGAGTCTCATTTGCTCTCAAGGATTTGATGCTGCCACCTGCTGCACCATTCAATACCATCCGCACTTCAGGTTTACACCCATTGAAAAAAATTCTGACTTGATCACCATTAGTCATGGGGTAATGAGGACATCTCCTCATCAGATCCTTGAAGCGGTTCCATGCTGCACATATAGTTTCACCCTCAGCCTGAGTGAAATTGGTGATATCATTCACCATCTGGTTGAACCTCTCCATGGAAAAGAACTCAGCAAAGAATTTATTTGAAAGAATCTCCCATGATGGAATACTTCTTGCTGGTTGCCTTTCCAACCAATTCAAAGCCTTCCCTTTAAGAGCAAAGGGAAACAGTCTCAGCCTGACTGCATCATTGGACACCTGGGGGTGCTTGGTTGAGTCACAGATCATCAGAAATCTGTCAATGAACCTGTGAGGGTCCTCATCCGCCTCTCCGCCAAACTGAGCTCGCTCTACCAATTGAATATTGGCAGATTTGAGCTCCCAATTGTTGCCCGTTTCTGGATGAATAATGCTTGAATTAGGTCTGTTGAATGCTGGTGTGAGGATTGTATCCATGAGTGGATTGTCCACTTCATTATTGTTCCCAGCCATTGTTTTTGCTTCTTCGAACAGAATTCCCAACTCGTTGAATGCAAGCTTTTTCCGAGCAAGTTTTCTGTTCCTCTTTTCTGCTCTAGTGATTTCCAAATTAAGTGGAAATTCTGGGAGAGTACCTCGCATACAACTTCAGAAAAGAGATTAGTAGCACTGTTCAAATTAAAATAAATAAAGAAAATAAAAATATTCACAAATATTCACAAATCCAATCCTAAAGATCAAGATTATATGATATCAGAAACGCTAATCCCCGGCAACGGCGCCAAAAACTTGATGCACTCCGGCAAGTATACCGATCGCACAAGTAATAAAGTGATAAATACAGTTCGTCTCCACAGGGATTAGATCTAATATCAAGTAAAAATTTTCCTTTAAGAATGGACGATTTCCAAAAGGGTTTTTGTGACAAATATTGTCGAATTGAGTGAAATTAAAAATAAAGACTTGTTTTTGTGTTTTTTTTTTAAATTGAAAAAGAAAACAATACAATTGAAACTTGATTTGTAGAAAAATATAAGAAAAGTATTGTAGCCAGGGTTCATTCACCAAATGATCCCCGCTTTTTACTCCGGATTGATTTATAAAAATCATTTATATAATCACTCAGATAAATTATCCTCTAAAAAAGAGTTAATAGTTAACCCTCAATTCCTTGCAAGGTTAACCCTTTAATCCCATGAGAAACCCCAATTCCTTGCAATGTTTCTCAAGGGATCAAGCAATGGGCGTGATAATTTAAGCATCTGCAATCGTATACACGTCTATTCCTAGCACGCATACAGATTGTTATCTTACCCCCTTTCGAGATCAAAACCCCAATATTCCTATCTAGGATTTTGATCCTCAGAATATCCCCAACTATCAGATCGATCAATTCTAATAAAGGGAATATAAAATTCGCACAGAGTAAAGATAAAGATAATTATATAAATTAAAATTCATAAATCAATCCTTCATGTCAAGGGTTCACATATGGATCGTGACCCTGACTACAATAAAAATGATCTAGCCGATCAACATACTGATCGCTGATCTAAAATTTAACATAAACTAAAAATAAAAGATAAAGAAATACTAGATGAAGACGAAGAACGAAGAACAACTCCAGTGCTTTTCTCCTCCAATCTCCAGATCTGTCCTTGAACCTTGTATCTGTGTTTTTTGCTTTTTTCAGATCTGCCAAGTCTGCTGACCTAGTTGCATAAGAGGTGCTTTTATAATATTTTATTTCCTTTCCAAAAGTGCCCCTCAGAAAACACGGAGATCCGTCCCGCAGACCGGCGCCGGTTGGCACCGAATTGGCGCACGTTTGCGCTATCCCAAATTGGCGCTGGGTGGCGCCATTTTTCCAACATACATGGCGCTAGTTAGCGCCACATTGTTACTATTCATTGGCGCTAACTAGCGCCAATTTCATTTGTTTTTAGGCGCTAGCTAGCGCCAGTCCACTGTCTTGCGGCGCTAGCTTGCGCCATTTCCTTTGTAAATTGGCGCTGCCTTGCGCCAATCTTCTGTCTTGTTGCGCTGAGACGCGCCGCTTTCTTTCGTAAATGGGCGCTAGGTTGCGCCAAACTTCTGTAATATTGCGCTGAGTAGCGCCACTTTGTTGCTACCTAGCGCCACTTTGATGTGCTCGCTGCAACCCGCGTCATGCTTGGAACTCATAGTGTGCTATAATTTCCCTGTAAAAATACAATTAAAATATGAATATTATTGACATTCAAAGAATCAATATAATTAGCCAATATGTATTTAATTTGCTCTCTTATGACTCAATTCTTGTCAATTTTATCACAGAAAAATCACACCTGCCAGAGGCACATCAGGCGTCAATACCTCCTTGGCTCTTTTTTTATTATCAAGACCGACCACCAGAGTTTGCATCACTTGATGTCTCAAGTCATCCAAACCCCAGAGCAGCAGCAATTTCTCGCGAAATTGCTGGGGTTCAACTACTCTATTCAGTAAAAGTCTGGCAAATCGAATGTGGTGGCTGACGCTTTATCCCGTCGCTCCATATGGCGGCACGGTAAACAGGTTCCTCAAGCCTTGATTCAGTGGACTGGTCTCCTACCTGAAGACTCGACATGGGAAGATGAGTCGCTCCTGCAGACCTTCAACCCTCCAAAGGTCTCTCCTTTGGCTCTCACGGTTTCTACGGAGCAGACTTTCAACCCTCCAAAGGCCTCTCCTTTGGTTCACACGGTTTCTGAGTAGCAGGAGTCTAGCCAGCCCTCTTCAATGAATCAGGTTCTTGAAAACGCAAACCCTTATCACTCCACCGACACCCCCTCCAATCAGAATGCGCAAAGGGGAATCCTTATCCCTTCGGTTGCTGCCAGCTCACGCCTGCCCACCTACCCCTCTGCTGTCATTAATGCGAGCAGTCCAGCACGCGTCCTTCCAGCGCACGCTTCGTCTTCGCACGCGGATTATGGGCAAGTGTGCCCAGGCCCAGCGGCCTCTTCTGTTCGCACGGAGAGTGGGCCACATGACGCGGGCCCAATTCACCAAAATGGCCTCGTGGACGTGGCCTTTTTAGATGGGGAGGGGGATGTTGCACTCCCTTCGGTTGGGCTACAACAACAGAGGCCCATTCGCACTAAGAGACCCCCATTATATTTAGATGACTATTTGCAATAGTCTTTATAGGCCCAGTTAGTTTATTTGACAAGTATTGTACTATTTTCAAGTGTAAGGAAGAATCCATTCTCAAGGGATAGTAAATAAATTGCCCAAGAGGGGTGAGGAAAATACAGAAAGTTTTGACAAAATTCTTCTCTCTTCTCCTTTTCCCTCTCTTTCTTCTCTCTCGATTTCTTTTCAGATCTAAACCCCCTACAGTAAAGGTTCGTGGGTTTTGTTTTGAGCATGATTTCTCTTCTGGATATTATTGTTCGGATCAACATTACAATTTAATTAAAAAAGAAAAAGAAATTCATCTTCATATCCATTAGCTTTAAGTATACTATAACATGAGTGTTATGTTGTGAGTGAGCTGCATACAAGACGTGTTTTTTTTTTTTTTTGGTGTTTGGGGGGGGGGTTTTTTTGCAAAATGGTATGAGGGAAGTGAAAAAGTTCATGGCTTTTGTTTTGAGCATGATTTGTCTTCTGGGTATTATTGTTTGGATTAACATAACAGGTACAAAAAGGGAAAGAAAGAAAGAAATTAGTATCCATTTCCATAGCTTTAAGTATGCTGTAACATAAGTGTGAGTGAGCTGCATACTAGACTAGGTGTGTTTTGTCTGATACTTAAATTGTTAAAACTAATATGGAATTGGACAATGGATATCTTGTAAGAAATGAAGAGAAAATAATGATGGCAATAAAACAGAGATGAAAAATTACTCTGCCACACTTCATTAAAAATACAAATAAAGCTGAGTAGGTGGTGGAACTCAGTTCGATCGCCACCAATACCACCACTCTTGGGAGGGGCATAAAATCTTAATCCCTGACCTGCCTCGCACTCGGGATTAGTCTCATAGCCGGTTTAAAGAACCGAAGCTTGTGGGGATACTCCAAGGAGTCTACTTGCCTTAAAGAGGTAATTAGGGTTGTTATCCCAATAAAAGAAGAAGAAGAAAGAGCCTTTAAGTAGGCCTTCTACATAACTGAAAGATAAACCAACTCCAAGCTAATCTGAGAGTGGATGCAGCTGCCACTTACTATGAAAGTGGAATCTAACTGCACCCATAACTGCATACAACTTGCATATAGCAAAAAAAAGTAATAAAATAAAAACCAAGTAAATAACAAATAAAAATAGGAACATATTAGTGGATTAGTGGCAGATTCAGACAATTATCAGTTTTGGGTCAATCCTCAACACTCCCCCTTGATCCAAAATTATGCACACCAAGCAAATTCCTCAAGTGCTCATGGCTGTTTCTTGCAAGATTTTGTGAGGATATTTGCAATTTGTTCTTCAGTGCTACAATATTGAAGACTTATCTTTCCTTCACCAACCAAGTCTCTGACAAAATATGCCCTTATGCCAATTTTCCTTTTGACCAAATTGCTTGACAGGTTGCAGTTGCAGCCATAAACTCAGCTTCTGAAGTTGATAGTGCAACAGTGGCCTGTTTTTTGAACTCCATGAAACCACACCAAATCCAAGGTTGAATACATACCATGTAGTGCTTCGACGATCTTCCATGCATCTTTCCCAATGTCTATACCAAGCTTCTGTATTGCTGTACATTAGCTTCTTCAATACCGTAATCCAAGAGCAATTTTTCATTCATATTCATTGGTGTAGCAGCTGTTTTGAACCCCATCATACGGAACCTTTGTAATAGATCAGTTGCATACTTCTTCTGTGAGATAAAGATGCCATTCTTCACTTGCTTCACTTCTATTCCAAGAAAGTAATGCAATAAACCCAAATCTGAAATATCAATTTTTTTTTTTCATATTTTCTTGAAATTGTAGAACATTAACAGTTCATGAACCCATATAAATCATAATTCTACATAAAGACTATCAAACAGGATCTCCTTACCTTTCTTCTTAATATAAAGTGGCTCACTTCTGCTTCTATTAAAGCCATTTTCAATGAAGTATGAATTTATTTTTTCATATCATACTCTTGGGGCCTGCTTCAACCCATAAAGAGCTTTCTTTAGCCTATACACTTTATCTTCTTCATTTTGAACAAAAAACCCTATAGGTTGCATTACATAGACTTCTTCTCCTTGCTCACCATTAAGAAAGGCTGATTTGACATCAAACGGATACACAATCCAATTTAATTGTGCAGCAAGTGCTAAGAGACTTCTTAGCGTTCAATGCATGCAACAAGAGAGAAAGTATCTTGATAATCAACTCCATATTGTTGAGCACAGCCCTTTGCCACCAACTTTGCTTTGTGTTTTTGTATACTTCCATCTACATTGTACTTGGTTCTAAACACCCATTTGACTCCAATTGCCTTCTTGCCCTTAGGTAAATCAACCAGCTCACGTGTTTCATTCCTTTCTATTGCTTCTAATTCTTCTTCCATAGCCTTCTTCCATTTTGTATTTGTGATTGCTTCCTCAAAGCAATTTGGATAAGCTACAAACAAAGCTTGTGTTGTTTCATAAATATCTCTCAAAGATTTATAACCTTGTGGCCCTACTTCTTCCGATGAATATGTAGCCATTCCATTACTTGATGAAGACATTGTTGGTGTGGAGATGTTGGAGCTCCCCGGGGTGTTGGGTGGAGTTTGAAGTAAATTCTCACCATTGTTTTGCTCTTCTTCAGCACTGGATTGCTTTTTCAAAATGAATGCCTCCTTTGTTATCTTCTCTCCATGTCCATCTTCCTTCCTCATTGAATGTCACATTTCTACTAATAATGATCTTCCCATTCGTGGGATTGTAAAGCTTGTAAGCTTTAGACCTAGTTGAATAACACACTTTATGGATTTTCCATCAAGTTTGTTTTGAATTTGTGAGTCAATTAAAGTATAAGAAATGCATCCAAAGACTTTTAAGTGGCTTAACCTAGGTTTTCTACCGGTCCACACTTCATAAGGAGTTTGATTTGGAACGGCTTTGTTGGTGAAATATTAAGGGGATATATAGACGTGGCAATAGCTTCTCCCCAAAATTTTGTGGGCAGCCCCTTCTCTTGAATCATACTCCATCACACTTTGATTTTTTCGCTCGGCCACACCAATTTGTTCTGGAGTGTAAGGAGTTGTGAGCTCTTGGTGAATTACACGATCTTCACAAAACCAAAAAGAATTAAATGCTTGTGAATTGAACTCTCCCCCTCGATCTGTTCTTAACAGCTTGACATACTGGCCACTTTGCTTCTTAACTAGAAGTTTAAATTTCTTGAAAGCTTCAAAAGCCTCAGCTTTGCTTTGCAGAAAATAGACCCAACTCATTTGACTATGATCATCAGTTAAAAGCATGAAAAAATGACTTCCTCCAAGTGTCTCTGTCTTCATTGGTCCACACAAGTCTGCATGGATTAATTCTAGGTTGGTTGATGCCCTCCATGCCTTTCTCTGTTCTTACTTCGTTTTCCGTAAATGCATGCTTCACATACCTCCAAGGTTTCAAGCTTGTTGCAGCAGCTTTAAACTTTTGAAGTTAAGATGCCTATATTTCCTATGCCAGAGGTTTGTCTCTGCATCTTCTTTTGCTATCATCATCACACAACTTTCCAAGTTAGAAAAGTCCACCGGAAATAGTTTGTTCTTTGTCATGCTTTTTTTTCATCAGTTCTTGGCCTGTCTCCTTGCTTTTAATTAGACATGAAGAATCATCAAATACCACAGTATATCCACTAGTGATCAATTGTCCAACACTTAATATGTTGGAACGAAGAATACATTGCAAAAGTAATTAATTTTACAATTGTTGTTTCGTACTACAACTGTGCTCTTTCCTTCAATTTGAATACGTTTGTTGTCACCAAGTCTGACTACTTTCTTATAGCTTTCATCCAGCACTTCAAACAAGGTTTTGATGCATGTCATGTGGTTCAAGCATCCGCTGTCTAGGAACTAAATATTTTGCTTATCTAAATCATCTTACATCATTGCCATGAACAATCTGTGATCATCTTCTTCTTCTCCATTTTCAACTTCCTCTGCATAATTTGTTTGATTTGGTTTTGACCAGCACTTTGCTTGAATATAACACGTACCGTTAAAACATTGAATAGCTTGGATTCCACCTCTTCCACGTCCTCGGCCTGCAGTTCTTCCTCCTGTCGTAGATGTTTCACCACCACGCTTGGACCTTTCTGCTGTTGAAGGCTCCCTATTTGTTGCCATTTGAAGGAGCCTTTGGTGTTTCATTTTCTTAGACGCCCAGTTGATGAAAGAACCTAGCTTTGAATACCAATTGTAAGAAATAAGAGAAAATAATGATGGCAATAAATCAGATGAAAAATACTCTGCCACACTGTATTAAAAATACAAATAGAACCTTTAAGTAGGCCTTTTACATAATTGAAAGATAAACCAACTCCAAGCTAATATGAGATTGAATCCTAGCGTGGATACAACTGCCACTTACTATGAAAGTGGAATCTAACTGTACCCATAACTGCATACAACGTGCATATAACAAAAATAATAATAAAATAAAAACAAAGTAAATAACAAATAAAAATAGGATCATATTATTGGACTAGTGGCAGATTCAGACAATTATCAGGCTTGGATCAATCCTCAACGTATCTTAGGATCTCAGATGAAATACAATAAAAATAACCTTTTTTTAATAGGTTGTATTATCATAGTCATAGAGCTTGTTGAAATCTCTGAGAAGAACAACATTGATATTATATTTCAAATTTATGTGGATTATGAGGTAATGATTGTCATATCATTCTCCCAATTATGCGCTTGCAGTTAACATCTGAATGCATGTAAATGACTAGCCCTAAGAATTTCTTGCTAATTTTCTAAAAAAGAAGAAGTGGATATTGGAGACTCATAGGAAATTCAACTGAAAACTCTTTATTTATTCTCTCACCTTTAGTCCATGAAATTTTGTCATTGCACTTTGTAATTTAGCTCTGTTGTCAAGGGTGTGGACAGTGTTCACGATTCAACGGATGCAATTGAAGCTGCAAAGTTATTAGCTCAAACAAGTGGTGCCATAGTTGCAGTGTCAGGAGCCACTGACATTGTCACAGATGGAAATCAAGTTGTTGGTGCTCACAATGGGGTGGCATTGATGCAAAAAATTACAGCAACTGGGTGTTCAGTCACTGCACTGATTGCTGCCTTTGTTGCAGTTGATAAATGCCATGCTTTAGATGCAGCAGTGTCAGCATTAGCTGTATTTGGTGTTGCTGGTGAGCTAGGAATGAAGATGGCTAAAGGTCCTGCATCATTGCGAATGCATTTGATAGATGCGCTATATGGGCTTGATGAAGCTACCTTGCAATCCCATGTTAACATCACTAGTTTGTGTTGAAATGTGAAGGTCCACATGTACCTCATGTAAATTGGTCTTTTATCATTATATTTATATTCATCATAGTTGTCTTACCATCTGTTGAACATTAAGATGGATCATTAATTGGTTGACATGTGTAGCAGTAGAGATCTCTCTACAATTTATGTCAATAATCACTAGTAGCTATATTAAGTAATAATATGAAGTTCATATAGTTGAAAATATCTCATGGTTTCACCAGTATTGCTTTGATTAAAAGAATATTTAAGTGTTATTTTCATTTTTCATGCTTTCAGCACTTATGATAGCTTATGACTGATTTGCTTAATTTTTTTTTACTTGTAACCTGTCATAGTATGAGGAACTTATATCTGCTCCTTGCATTCACAATCCCTCTTACGATTGATTCAGTATAATTAAGGTCGTTTCCGCTTTTAAAAGAAACATTTTTATGCCACACCTTTGTTTTACAGCTCTTTTACAGAAGATATTGCTTTTTTTTTTTGGGAAGTAGATAGAAGCTATTGTTTTTAGCTTATGATAAAAACACTAGGGCTCGTTTGGTGGAGAGGGTAGGATATGATATGAGGATGATAAGTCTATATCATGTCCTGTGTTTGATGAGCACTTGATTATCAATCTGATAAGATTATGTAGAAGGAGAAAGGAGAAAGATAAAACAAAATATAATGCAATAAATACAAATATATTGAGTAGTGTGGGGATATATTGGGTATCCAATATTGGTATCATATCCTGTTGAATCCTAACCCAACTCCCTCATAGGATAAGAAATCATGTATTGGATAGCATAAAATGAGACAATATGATAAGTTATCATATCCTATTGACCTACCAAACAGGTGATAAAAGTAGAATATGATACGTTATCATATCCTATCTTCTTTATCAGGTGCTCCAAACAAATAGGTTTCTTTTCTTATCAGTTTTTGGTTTTATTGAAAAACTTATTTAATTATCATAAAAAAGTTAATTAAAAAACACTTTTATCTTAAAAAAGCACAAACAAACGCCCTAAATAAGTAGTAAAGTACCCCCTCAATCAACTAATCAAGTGCCATAATTTACCATATAAAAAAAATCGCAAATAATATTAGTAGCACAAATTAGGGTTGCCTTTTATGCTCAATGATATGTAACACAAGAAAACAAGACAACACAATTAGTTGAGGAACAATATAACTAATTGGTCAATCTATTTTTTGATAATTGAAGGATAATACAATAAATTAATTTGTTTATTTTGCATAAAAAATATAAATGATAATTATAATATTGTTTAATTATTTTCAAACTTTAATTTTATTTATAATTTATTAATAAAGTTAATATTTTAATTATTATTTTTATTTATCATATGATTATAAATAAGAAATATATTTTAAGTAGTGGTATAATATATTCTTACTAAGGTTGACGGTTTATCTATTCTGTGAGGTAAATGAATTTTAAAAATATAATAATTTTTAATTATGTGTTTTCATATATTATGTAATTAAATAATTCAATTTCTAAACAACTATTTTCATGTATAAATTATTTTATTAAGATCACAAGTCATAATTAAATTAAATATTTTTATACTAACAACATACATTTATATTTTTTTACTTAGTACTTGCATGAAAAATAATTTTATATGACTAATCTGATTATATCAATGTTATTAAAACTGGCACGGTCATTGACCTGGTTGAGGTACTGGGTCACTGGTTCAACTAGTGGATCACTGGTTCAATTGCATGAACCGGTAATTATATACAATTTCAATTTATATTA
Source organism: Gastrolobium villosum (assembly GCA_032173675.1). Classification (NCBI taxonomy): domain Eukaryota; kingdom Viridiplantae; phylum Streptophyta; class Magnoliopsida; order Fabales; family Fabaceae; genus Gastrolobium; species Gastrolobium villosum. The sequence goes on from JAVKPL010014051.1 coordinate 10,983, forward strand.
AAAAATTATAAACATACTCAAATATCCAAAAAAAAATCATTAAAATTTCAAATATTTTAATATAAAAAATAATAAATCACATATTATTATCCTATAAAGGATCAAACAAAAATATAATAATCTTGATACGAGGCTTTAGGTTCAGAAAATGACATCTCTAACTATAATCAAATCAATTTTTTTTGCATAGTACATAATTGAGATAATATTAGTATTATAAATATATAACTTATGTAAGTCAATAAGCAAAAAAATATCCAAATATGTCCATTATGATTTTTTGTTTTTAAATTTGGAATTTTTTTTGTGACCGGGTCAGGTCACCGGTTAACCGACCGGGTCACCAGTTTTTATGAAAATCGGCACCAGGTCGCACCGATTCTGATGCATGGTCGGTCCGTTGCTTCTACCGGACCGGTTATATGACCGGTTTACCGGTTCCCCGATCGATCCAGTTTTAATAATACTGGATTATATATATATATATATATATATATATATATTTGAAAAATGGTATCTCGAATAACTTATTTCTTATTTTTTATATTAAAATATTTGAAATTTTTATTCTATTTTTAAATATTTAAATATATTTAATTTTTTTAATATAAATTATAAAATTGCATAATTAAATCAGAATAGCTCACCGTATCAATCAGCAGACTGATTTTAATACACTATTTTTTTTTTTTTTCTCTTTATAATTGGATTCAACCATTTTAAAGGGTGCGAAGGAAAACCATTTTAAAGTGCCAACCACTTCCCTAAAACCCTAATTTTTTCAACTATGGCAGATAGGATCGTAGCTTTTATCAATACGAAATCATCTGCCATCTCTCAGCAATACGCAACGAATCAAGGCAACAATA
>JAVKPL010014052.1:0-12173 GCA_032173675.1 Gastrolobium villosum
TCATTTGAGGCTAACGGTTTTATGCTTTAAATTGGAAAATATCTTCTTTTTTTTTATATTAAATTGGAAAATATCTTTAGTATTCCGTAGTCTGTATGTAAAGTTGGATATATTAATTATTCACAACCTAATCAAGCAAAGTGATCACAATCGTCAAGATTTTACAGCATAATCCCGTGCACTAATGATGCCTTTGGTTGTTCTAACTTTGAAAGGGAACTTTTCATGGATATATATATATATTTTTTTTGGTAAAAACTTTTCATGGAATTGAATATAAGAGATTATGTTATCAAAAATAAAAATAGAGATTATATATAGATGGTACAATCTTTTAAGTTTTATTCTATGAAGAATTCCTTCTCAAAGTTAGAACAAAAAGAAAGGCAACTTTGGTGTACTTTTAAATTTCTTATTTGGATTACTTACACAAGTAAATAAATAATAATTATATATAGATGTGGTACAATCTTATTAATATCACTTGTGAAACAAGACTTTATTATCATAAAATAAAATTTAAAAACAAAAACAGGTTCTAACCTTTTTCTAAGTGCCGCGGTGTAAAAAAATTTGTTTCCAAAGACCTGAAGGAAAGAAAAGTTCTCCTTAGAATTGCTTCCTTTTCTACCAGTACTTTCCACTCTTCCTCTCATAGCACTAGATAAAGGAAAACATGTTGAGCTTAATAAAACAATTGTGGTGGTAAGAGTAACTTTGATGAAACAGACGTTGATATTTCTCTGAGCCCAAGAGCCAATGCGTGAAGTGACCAAGCCATAGCTCTTTTAATTACTCGCAGTCCTTGCAGTTTGTTCCTCATGAGATGATGAGGTCATTATTCTATTTGAGTTACCCATAAATGGCAAGATTGGCTGATGAACACCTAATCTGTCTACCTTGAGAAATTACTTGAAGAGATAGCCCAAATTGTGGCAAAGCACCTCCAGGCTTTTGGTGTAAAACTATTTGCCTCATGTGTAATATTATGTGTCAATTGATTTAATTAATAAAAAAGGGCATTATGGTAATTTTGGCTATTAAGGGAAGTTATTTAAAAGTAACTGCTGATAGGTGCAGTTATATTAAAAGTGAATTGGAACGAAAAGAAATGGATGCAATTCCGTATGCATCATTAGTTGGGAGTTTAATGTATGCTCAGACTTGTACGAGACCAGATATTAGCTTTGCAGTTGGGATGTTGGGTAGATACCAAAGTAATCCCGGTATGGATCATTGGAAAGCTGCAAAGAAAGTTCTGAGATATTTGCAAGGAACTAAAGGTCACATGCTTACTTATAGAAGGTCTAACAACCTTGAAGTGATTGGATACACAGATTCAGATTTTGCAGGATGCGTAGACACAAGAAAGTCTACATGTGGTTACCTGTATCTTTTAGCTGAAGGAGCTATATCATGGAAAAGTGCGAAGCAGACTGTAATAGCTGCGTCCACTATGGAAGCTGAATTTGTGGCATGCTTTGAAGCCACAATTCAGGCTAAATGGCTACGGAACTTTATTTCAGGGCTTGAATTGGTCGACAATATTGAAAAGCCGCTGAAAATTTATTGTGATAATTCCGCAGCAGTCTTCTTTTCTAAAAACGACAAGTATTCCAAAGGTGCTAAACATATGGAATTAAAGTACTTTGCCGTTAAAGAAGAGGTTCAGAAACAAAGAGTGTCTATAGAGCATATTAGCACCGATCTTATGATAGCTGATCCCTTGACGAAGGGATTATCGCCCAAGACATTTACTGGTCATGTATGTAGAATGGGCATTATGTCAGCTAATGAATGATGACAATTATTGTTATGTATTAAGTATTGACACTCTGAGCTCATTGATGAATATATGTTTCTGTTATTGTCTTATTTTCAATTTATGAATGCATGCAAGTATATGTGATGATATTGAAAATGTTTATGGTCCATTATGAAGACATTATTGTTGGACATAATGTGTACTTCCTATTAAAGTATCATGTTAGGAAGAAGAGTCAATATAGTGGTACATGGAAGGGACTATGCCGACTTGATAGCATACAACCGCCATGACTCATGTTGATTTTATTTCTAATAATGAATTATGATGAGGTCAATGTATAGAACCTTAGCCTAGTAAATGCGCATTATAATGAGTGTTGATTAAATCATGAAGGGACACCTCATGACATGAGCCAAGTGAGAGAATGTAAAACTATTTGCCTCATGTGTAATATTATGTGTCAATTGATTTAATTAATAAAAAAGGGCATTATGGTAATTTTGGCTATTAAGGGAAGTTATTTAAAAGTAACTGCTGATAGGTGCAGTTATATTAAGGGGATATGGTCAGTTTTCTGATTAAGGGGTCTGACAGAAAACAAACGTCCATCTGGGTCTGCCTGTGAGAGTTGTATCCAATCCCTATCAAAGAAGATACAAGAACAGTGAATGGTTAAGACTCAGAGAAAGGATTCTATCATCAAAGTTCTTCCGCACTAATGGAGAAAGGTACACTTTATGTGAAAACCATGAATTCTAAAGATCCTTTCATGTTCTTGAATGATTACTGTTGAACATGAGTCACTGATTATTGCTTACATTTGGTTCTATATATCTAATGAAATTTATGAACACATAATTTATATGCACTAGCAACTCATACCAGCTTTGCGTCTTTACCTGGCATGTGGGGCAGAACTCTAATTGTGACTGGATTTTCTAAGGCATAATTTGTAATGACTAACCTTGGCCGCTTGGGTATGTTGCTGGTCCAAAACATTTTGTTGCAGCATGTCGGAATTAATCTCACTATTTGGTCCGCTATAAAAATATACGTGAGTAGATATAAAGTGTACATTATAAATTCAAGTTGCAATGTTATTTAATTATCCTCAAGTGTGCGCGTATTATTGTTCTATCTGACTATACTCCCTTTCTGTTTGATAAATATAAATTGATTCTCATGAATTGAGAATTTTTTTATGCTATGGTAACAACTCCCGTTTATTATATTTTGTATTATATACTCAACCAAATTAATGCGGTTACATATTTTGTAGATAAAGTTTAAAAGTTAGTTTTTGATTCCATTATTGTGATTTGATCAATAGAGACTGAATTGGTTATTATTAGTGAGCCCGATTGATAAGACAAAACAATATTATCTCATTTCGAGGGGAGATAAACCTCCTAAACCAAAAGGTTGTGTATTAGAAATTCTTTCTTACCTTTCAAAGAAAGGTTACATAGCTTTATATAAAGGAAAAACACTCTCTCTCCATAACAGAAAAACAACTTTCACTCCATCACTACTCTCACACCCACATAACCCATTTCACCACAGATTCCCTCCTAAGGCAAAACAACCTGCCTAACCATGATCCTCACACCCCTTTCACACATACATCATTCTGTTACATAAAAGTCCCTCATCCATTTTGGTTTAACCCTATTCCTCTTAGACCACCTGTTTGTTGGGCTTAATTGATGGCCCAACCCATACCCTTCTGAATCCATCTATTCTTTCTCTTGGGAGTCCTCTTCTTCTACCATATTTCCCTGCTTATCATCCCCCTTTCCTTTTGCAAATACCTTGTCCTCAAGGTGGAAATTTGGGTATGACTGCAAAACATCCTATAACAGCTCCCAAGTAGAATCCTCTGGGTACAAACCATCCCATTGCACCAGAACACGTTTCTGTCCAGTATTATGTTCAATAACAGCATCCACGACTGCAAGAGGTTGAATCAACGGCTGGTTGTGAAACTCTGTCACAGGTAAAGCTAATGGTCGGTCCGCTTGATTGGGAACAAAAGGTTTGAGGAGAGAAGCGTGAAAAACCGGGTGTATTTTGGATTCCTGGGGTAATTCCAACTCAAATGCAACCTGTCCAACACATTTAATGATTTTGAAAGGTCCATAGTACCTCTTTGAAAGTTTATGACTGGCACGGTTTGCCAAAGAGGTTTGTCTGTATGGTCTGAGGCGTACCAAAACCATGTCATTCACTTGGAAGGTATGATCAGATCTATGTTTATCGGCTTCCTGCTTCATAGTAGCCTGGGCCTTCACCAACTTGCGTTTCAGTTGGCACAAAATTTCTTCCCTGTCTCGCAATTCAGTGTCCACAGCCTCAACCTTGCTGGTTCCAGCCACGTAATGGGGAAGCGTTGGAGGATTGCGGCCAAACACAATTTGGAATGGTGTAAATCCCATAGCCGAATGAATGGAAGTGTTATAACACCATTCTGCCCAATGTAAGAAACGTCCCCACTGTTTGGGATTCTGATGAACATAAGAGCGTAAGTATTGTTGCAGAATACGGTTAAGCACTTCAGTTTGTCCGTCACTTTGTGGGTGATAAGCCGAAGACATACGAAGTTTTGTACCACTCAACTTAAATAATTCTTGCCAGAACCGACTCATGAAGACGGAATCCCTGTCAGAAATAATACTCTTGGGCATGCCATGTAAACGACAGACCATGTGGGTGAACAATTCTGCCACTTTTACTGCAGTAAAATGAGTTGGTAAAATGCCAAAATGGGATGCCTTGGATAATCTATCCACCACCACAAAAATGACAGAACAATTTTGGAAAGAAGGCAGCCCTACAATGAAATCCATGGCTATGTCTTCCCACACTTCCTTTGGCACAGGAATTGGCTGCAACAATCCTTTGGGTTTAGTGGTAGGAGACTTCATCTGTTGGCAAGTAAGACAACTTTGGACAAAGCTGCTGACATCTTTGTGCAATCCATACCAGAAAAATTTTGCACCTAACCGTGCGTAAGTCTTTTTGACTCCCATGTGACCTCCCATTGGAGAAGCATGGAATTCCTCCAGTAATAACTGCTTCAGGCTGGAGCTGGAGCTAACAAAGATTTTCCCGTGACGAAAGAGCAATCCTTCAACTAAAGAAAATTCCGGTTGGGATTGAGGATCGGTTTTCAATTCTTGTAGTAATTTACAGGCTTCCAGATCTGACAAATATTCCTCCTTTAAGCGAGCCAAGAAATCGAACTGAGGTACTGTTAGGGTCATATTATGGGGAATCGGCTCATGCAAGCGGGAGAGGGCGTCTGCCACTTTGTTCTCCGGACCAGGTTTATAGACTATCTCATAATCATATCCGAGTAACTTGGAAAGGTAATAATGTTGGTCTGGTGTCTGAATAGTTTGGGTCATAAGCTCTTTCAGACTACGTTGATCCGTGTGGATAACGAAACGTCTGCCCAAAAGATAGTGGCGCCACTTTTTGACAGCTTCTACAATTGCGTGCAACTCCCGGACATAAGTTGATGCGATTTGCATTTTCGCACAGAATTTCTTGCTGAAATACCCCAGTGGGTGTCCCTTTTGAAGAAGCACTGCCCCCATACCCGTGCCCGAAGCATCTGTCTCAATTGTAAAAGGTACGGAAAAATCTGGGAGAGCTAACACCGGGGATTGAGACATAGCAATTTTTAACATGTCAAAAGCTTTTTGGGCATCGGCGGACCAAATGAAAGCATCCTTTTTTAAGAGATCAGTCAAAGGAGAAGCAATAGAAGCATACCCTTTAACGAATCTACGATAGAATCCAGTGAGTCCCAGGAACCCGCGTAACTGTTTGAGCGAAACAGGGATAGGCCAAGCCAGCATTGCATTAATTTTCTCAGGATCTGGTCCAACTCCAGCTGTGGAAATGATGTGACCGAGATACTCCAAAGAACTTTGAGCAAAAGTGCATTTGGAACGTTTCAGATAAAACTGATGACACAACAATTTGTTGAATGTCTCCTCCAAGTGTAAAACATGCTCGTCAATAGATTTACTAAAAACCAAAATATCATTAAAAAACACAATGACAAAACGACGAAGAAATGGTTTAAACAAGGAGTTCATTGTGGATTGAAACGTAGCCGGGGCGTTACACAACCCAAATGGCATCACTAGGTATTCGAAGTGACCCTCGTGTGTGCGAAAAGCAGTTTTAGGGATATCACCTGGGTGCATACGAATTTGATGATACCCAGAGCGGAGGTCAAGCTTCGAGAAATAACAGGCACCGTGGAGCTCGTCAATCAGTTTGTCAATTGAAGGAATGGGAAATCTGTCACGCTGTGTGATCGAGTTGAGAGCGCGGTAGTCAGTGCAGAAACGCCAGGAACTGTCCTTCTTTCGAACGAGCAAGACCGGAGACGAAAATGGACTAGTACTATCTTGGATTATGCCAGTTGTTAGCATTTCAGAAGTAAGCCGTTCAATCTCGCGTTTCTGAAAATAGGGGTAGCGATACGGTCGTACGTTGACCGGTTGTGCTCCGTCCAGCAAGGGAATGTGATGGTCCGTTACTCTGGAGGGTGGAAGCTGAGCTGGTACCTCGAAAATACAGGCAAACTTGGAGAGGAGCTCTTCGATAATCGCTGGAATAGGTGAAGGAGGGGGTGGCTGTTGCGGCAAGGGCAAAACCTGGAGGTGGAACATTTCTGAAATGGATTGGGTGGACAACATTCTCTTCATTTGGGCCAGGGACACATCTTGGGCCGCTGCTGTTGGGTTGCCTTGTATTGTGATGACCTTACCATTTCTCACAAATTTCATAGTGAGAGTATCATAGTCCGTCAAAATGGGCCCAAGTGTCTTGAGCCATTGGACTCCCATAACAAGATCGGCCCCAGATATTGGAAGAAAATACACATCCACCTCAAACTTGTGGTCTCCAATAAGCAAGCCCACTTGTTGACACCATGTAGAACAGTCCAACTCATCACCATTACCCACCAGAACCTGAAACCCTTGGGCTTTTTGTACGGTGAGGCCCAAAAACTTAGCAATGCGTGGCTGGATGAAATTGTGGGTACTCCCACTATCTATGAGAATGGATAATTTTGACTTACCAATTTGTCCTTGCACACGAAGGGTCTGAGGTACAGAATGACCCAAGAACGCGTGGAAACTGATTTGCGCAGCCAGGCGCAAGGGACCACTGGTTCAGTGTCCGTGGACACACCTGAGTCTTCTAACAGCAGTTGATGCATGTCACCCAGATCGTGCATCTCAGGAGAAGCGATTAAAATCATAAATGTGCGTTTGCATCGATGATTTCAGTGATATTTTTCATCACAGTAGTAACATAGCCCTTTATCACGGCGGACTTGCAGTTCTTCAGGCGATAGACGTTTAATCTGCGTCTTAGAAGCTATGAAGCACCGACACTTCAAAAACCCTGACGTGTCGTGTCCGACACTTCCCGACACTCTCGGACACTCCGACACTCCCCGACACTCCAACACGCATTATAGAAATTCAAAAAAAGGTTCAAATGTTGATTTGTGTTGAGTTTTTAGTTCCAACTATTAGATTCGCTGGATTACGATTATCATTTTATTGAGTTTAATATAAATATTTGGGATATGCTATGTTTCTTTGCAAAATTTATGAATATTATAGGTTTAGATTCATTTTTTTGTTAAATTATTGAATATTAAATATAATATATACTACATAAATTAAAAATATTATTTAATATCAAAACGTGTCCTAACGTGTCGAAATCTAACATTTTTTAGAATTAATGCGTCGGAGTGTCGTGTCGTATCGTGTCAAGTGTCCCGTGTCGGTATCGGTGCTACATAGCTTAGAAGTGAGTGGGCTCTTTGGATCGATACCCGGTGGTTTGGCCGGTGCGGTTGTCGGACCCGAAGAGACTGAGGCCTGAAGCAGCGGCGCACGGTTAGATCCAGCCGAAGGCAACCAAGAGGGGTTAGGAAACCGAGAACGAGAGACACTTTTGAGGTCGTTATGCTTATCCTCTTGAAGACGAGCCAGTCCGATGGCCTGGGCAAGAGACATCGGTTGCAACGCTTGCACATCGCGGCGAATTTCCGGTTTTAGACCGGATATAAAACAGCTTAGGAGGTAGGGAGAAGGTAAGCCACAACAGCAGTTGGCTAAAATCTCAAACTGAGATTGGTATTCGCGAACCGAAACCGTCTGGAGCAACTTCATCAGATCGCCTTTGGGGTCTTCATACTGGGAAGGGGCAAAACGAAGCTCTAAAGCGTGGAGCAGAGCCTGCCAGGAAGTAATCTGGCCGTTAGCGAACATCCATTGGTACCAACCAAGTGCTTCCCCTTCCATGTAGAACGAAGCAATCCGAGGTCGCTGGATCTCAGGAGTGCCATGAAATTCGAAGAACTGTGAGATCTTAAAAATCCATCCAAGCGGATCTGAACCGTCAAAACGCGGAACATCCAACTTGATGGTGGCTGCTTTGATTTCCGTAGAAATGGGCATGGTGTGAGAAGCGGAGGCGGAGTTCGCAGAATGGAAAACGGGAGCCACTATTTTAGCCTCCAAGGAAGAAACCTTTTCAGCCATGGATTTGAGTTCTTGCTGAAGAATCAACTGCGACTGCAAGAGTTTAGAAAGAGTGGAATCAGTGTTTTCGGAGGTAGTGGAGTGGCCGGTCATGATATGAAGCTCAATGAAAGCACCAATTTGATAAGACAAAACAATATTATCTCACTTCGAGGGGAGATAAACCTCCTAAACCAAAAGGTTCTGTATTAGAAATTCTTTCTTACCTTTCAAAGAAAGGTTACATAGCTTTATATAAATGAAAAACACTCTCTCTCCATAACAGAAAAACAACTTTCACTCCATCACTACTCTCACACCCACATAACCCATTTCACCACAGATTCCCTCCTAAGGCAAAACAACCTGCCTAACCGTGATCCTCACACCCCTTTCACACATACATCATTCTGTTACATAAAAGTCCCTCATCCATTTTGGTTTAACCCTATTCCTCTTAGACCACCTGTTTGTTGGGCTTAATTGATGGCCCAACCCATACCCTTCTGAATCCATCTCTTCTTTCTCTTGGGAGTCCTCTTCTTCTACCATATTTCCCTGCTTATCATCGATACATTGGTAAGGTTTACTCTTTTTTACTATATACTTTACTCTAATTTGAAGCTATATATATGTTATTAATCTAGTGTTTTTTATTTAAAAAAAAATGGATTTATTATGAATTTGATAAATGAAATTGATTGTATTTTTTTTACTAGAAAAAAAATCAATTATACACTATATATAGCTATTATAATATTTTTTTAAAAAGTTGAAAGTATATCTAGTTAAAATTACTTTTTTGGTATATATTTAACTCTATTATTACTATTATTAACACACAGATAATGGATCTAAAGATAAACTTTCTATTTAAAAAAAAAAATATATCTGAATGTCGGGAGAATAATTGGAGCCTATTGATTTTACAGAACTGAGAGGTACTTCTCGACTTTATACTTTCAGTTCTTTTGACTATTTTCAGTTGCCACCTCCTTTAAATAAAAAAAAAATAACGAAAGAAATGACCAAGCTATTGTGTCACTGTGTGCTAAAGATAACCTTTCTTTCTTTGCTTACCAAAACAAAAAATATATCCTTTCTTCTTCAACGTTGGATCTAATTAAAGATAAAACGAACTGGAAACCTTTCAATTATAACACAGCTGTATGGTATTTATTTGTAATTTATTAGTTAATTCGAATATTTTAAAGCAAGAAATAATATAAAAGATTGCTAACAAAATATTTAATGGTAAAGAATATAAAGACTTAATTTATTAGTAAAAATCACATAATGCTTATTTAGAGAGAGAGAAAAAATTGTTATGTTTCATATTATAAATAAAAATACCCTTAAGAAAAGCAATAATCAGTCATTAACTAGCAAGAAACACTACGGAAATAATTGATTGAAAGTGAGTTTGTCCACAAACTGAAGGAGTAAGCGTGTATTTAAAAATGAATTGTAGTGAATCAAGAACAGCATACACTTTAAACTAAAATTAAATCAACGGAGACACACACTTATTTGTAAAGATAAGTTTACTTTAGTTGCACTCAATCTTCATTTGTATCTCTGACTTGGAAGTTTTCCCAAAGATAGTCTCCATATCTTCCAATGATCTTCCTTTAGTTTCAGGCAAGGAATAGTAGAACCACCAAGCCATAGCAGTAATACCAGTATACATAAAGAAACTCCCACCCATCGTCATCTTTTCATAAATTGAAATGAAACTCGTAACCACTGCTACATTTGCAATTCTGTTCACAGCCACACCAACAGCAAGACCTTGTGCTCTCAACCTCAGTGGAAATATCTCAGAGCTATAAACCCAAGTCACAGGCCCAATTCCAATAGCCACAAAAGCCACAAATATGTAGGTAACAATAATTGTAAAGCTTATTGCCCAAAATGGTTTTTCTTCTGAATGCTCCACAATGGTCAAGCAAGTACCTAACCCTATAAGGGTCACAACCACACCTCCTGAACTAATCAACAACAGAATCCTCCTACCAACTCTGTCCAACAAGAATGCTGATATGAATGTCAACACAGAAGCACTTATTCCCATACCAACTGTGGCTAACAGAAGCTTGCTCTTGTCTGTGATTCCTGTTCTTTCAAAGACCCTTGGACTATATAACAATATACCCTCAACTCCACAAATCTGTTGGAAAACATGAACACCAATTGCTGCAATTAGTATCCTACGCACAGGGGGTGTAGGTTTACAAAATAGTTCCTTTAAAGCTCCTCCACCACTGCTAGTTTTCTTTGAAACATGGACAATGTCTTGGGTGCAGTTTTCATCAATACCAGCAGCAGCTTTTATTTCCTTCAAGCGTTGTTCAGCTTCTTCCTTTGAATTAGAAACTAGTAAAAGAACTTTCCTTGCCTCACCTACACGTCCTTGCAGGACTAACCACCTTGGAGACTCAACCAATCTTAACATTAGAATTATCAACACGAGTGAAGGAATTGCAGGAACAGCCAGCATCATTCTCCATCCAAGTTGTAGGGACAGTCTTTCAAAGAAGTAGTTTGAAACATAACCAAGCATGAGTCCCAAGTTGAGGGAAACGTCTGGGAGAGAGGTGAGAAAGCCTCTGTATGAAGGAGATGAAATCTCTGCACTGTAAACGGGTGCTGTAATAAGTGCAAAACCAACACCAAATCCAGCAGTGCATCTTCCAATCATTAAGATTTGAAAGGAGGGACCATAACCCATTAGAATGGAACCCAATAAGAAGATGATGGAAGCTAGAATGATTGTGTAGCGGCGACCTAGATAATCGGATGTTCTTCCAGCAGCCATGCATCCAGGTAGTGCGCACACATTTAAGATACCAGCTAGGAGCTGCACTTGTACGTCGCTGATTCCAAGATCTTCCTTTATGAATAAGAGTGCTCCAGCCATCACTCCCGTAACTGAACAATAACATTTCTTATTAGCTTATTTTGTCTGTTTAATGCAAAAATCATACGCAAACTATTCCACATGCATGGCTTAACTTGATTGGTCATACATGTATATTTGACAACTTTCACTCTCTCTTTGGGTTACTTCACTTACTTCCATTTTGTTTATTTATTTTTTGAAAGGGTATATGATACTTTCAAATATAGAGGTGTAAAGGGATTAGTCGGTCTCACCAATTTATATTAGGTTAGACTTTTGAAAAATATGTTCAGACTTTTAAAAAGTACTATTTAGAAAGCAGGTCATAGGCTTCTTTTTACATGCTAGGATTATAAACCTATGGACTGGCCTATATTATATTATTTATTTTAAATAAAATCCTTATTTTAATGATTTTGAATAATAAATGAATATTATTTTAATTATTGAATGTAATAAGTTTAAACATGTTAATAAGTCTAAGCCAAGGTTTTTATTTTTTAAATATAGGTCAGACCAGAGTATTTTATATTGGTCTGACCTATTTAAGTCAAAACTCATTCTAACCTACTATATTTACACCTCCGCTCCCGGTTATACTCCTATCCACTAAGGATTTGTTTGGGAGTTTGGAGAGGAAGGGAAGGGAAGAGATCTAAGGGGAGGGAAGGAAGGGAAGGTAATTGAAGGGTATTCCCTTCCATTATTTGGGAGTTAAAAAATAGTAAGGAGAAAATTGGAGGGTGGGAAGGGGTTTGGAGAATTTTGCAAAAATCCTCAATTCTCTTCCCTCATTTTTTTAAATTCACAAACAAGGGATTAATAAAATCCTTCCTTCCCTTCCTTTCCCTAAAAAAATCAACTCTCAAACAAAGCCTAAGTATACCCAAAAATTCATTAACTATTTGTTTTTGCTAGTAGAAAATTTACCAGGTTACAA
>JAVKPL010014053.1:0-121476 GCA_032173675.1 Gastrolobium villosum
TTTGCTTACAACAACAGTTACCATTCCAGTATTCAGATGGCACCGTATGAAGCTCTGTATGGGAGAAAATGCAGATCCCCTTTATGCTGGACTGAAGTGGGTGAGCGAAGTATTTTAGGACCTGATCTAATTCAAGAAACATCTGAACAGGTAAAGAAGATTAGAGAAAATATGCAGCGGGCTCAGGCCAGACAGAAAAGTTATTACGACAAATGTCATAAGCCATTATCGTTCAAAGTCGGAGACCATGTAATTTTGAGAATCACACCTACCTCGGGACTCGGCAGGAAAATGGGAGTAAAGAAATTAAGTCCACAGTACTTAGGACCATATCTTATTATGGACCGGATTGGAGAGTCTGTATACCGATTGGCATTACCACCTAATCTGTCAGGGATTCATAATGTATTTCATGTGTCGCAGCTGAGGAGATATCTCTCTGATCCATCTCACATGTTACAGCCTGAAGAAGTGGAATTAAAGGAAAATCTGACGTATCAAGTTCAACCGTTCCAAATTCTTGAAAGATCTGTCAAGCGACTTCGTTCTAAAGAAATTCCCTTGGTGAAAGTGTTGTGGAACAACAAATCGGCAGCTGAAGCCACTTGGGAGCGCGAGGACGACATTCAGAATCGCTTTCCAGAACTGTTTAGCTCTTAAGTAAGTTTATTTTGAGGACAAAATTCCATTTTTGGTGGGGAGAGTGTAACATCCCACGTAATTAGTAAAATACATAAGTGCTATAAGGATATAGATGCATGAGTAGAATTCAAAATTTTGGTTAATGTATATGTGGCTTGCGAATTATATGACTATTTCCCTAGGGTGGAACTAAAGTAAGTTAGAGAAGTATTTAAATTACAATGATAGGAGAGTACATATGTAGGCATGTGAAACTCTTATTAAAAATATATGAGTAATTTGATTGTAATATAAAGAGTGCCTAATAATATTTAAAGACCTTGGTGCTTAAAGGGCTTGGGAATTATTAAGTATAGTGGGTTAGTGCTTGGAGTAGTAGTCTTTGGACTTGCAATGTTGGACTCATTTCATATGAGGGCCGATGGCCCAAAAGGTCCTAGGAGCAAACAAGATCCAGCCCAATATTATATCTATCCTTATCTTCCTTAAGAAAATCCCACAAGGCAGCCTTGAGTGGCAAGGAATCACCACATGGCAAGACTTATCTATTCTCTCATCAACCATGTGCATAGGTAAGAAGAAAAAATTCTGATTTCCAAACACTAAGACCATTCCAACTCAGCCCTTGCATGTCCGCCACCTTACTTCCTTCTCCCTTACATGTGCAACACTTGCCCATCAACCTTATTGCATGAAAGACACTTGTGCTCCATAGCCTTCCTTTGGTGCACACCTCTTGGGCGCACAAAGGATGCTCAAATTATGATTTCTTATGTCTTGTAAATCAGATTTGCATGTTGGCCAAGTGCCACTTTCTTATACAAACCTCTTGCATGTGCACAATGTGGCAACTTCAACCTTCCATCACCCTTGCATGCGCCTAGAGTGTGCAAGAAGCAAACTGATTTCTTGCTTTGCCCAACATGCAGCCAATACTAACAAAAAGCAATCTGAATGGTGTCATGATGGTTCAACACTTCAACCCTTTTCCCCCTCTATTTCTTGTGCGCACATTAGGAGGAAGGGAGCTGTCTACCCTTTGCAAAATAAAACCCAACACCCCTCTTCTTCCCTTTACCTCTCAAAGCCGTGGATGTAAGGGGCCCAAGGAGAAAGAAAAACATTTTAACTCATCCCCATTCCCTTCACTAAACCGTGAACTCCATTAACAACACTAGGAAAATTTGTTTCACCCTCCATTGTCCCAGCCGAGAGCTCCAAGAGCAAGAGGCAAGGATAGTCCCTCGTTTCTTCTACTTCCTTGTGTTGCTCGAATACTACTCCCAAGGAGGTTCGGTTTTGGTGAAGCTACTGCCCCCTTATGCGTGTTAAGCTTGGAACGTTGGAGTATTGAAGAGAAGCCCTCTATTTCGAATTAAACCCTTGATCGTGGACTAGGAAACCGTAAGTAACCTTCTCCTCCTAGTGTACTTACTGTTCGGTTTTAGAGAAGCTTAGAAAGACTAGAATATTTTGTGGTTTAGCCATTCTGTTTCGTGGGTAGCCTTGGACGTTAAAGTATGTGACTCTTAACCTGTTATATTTAGGAATTTAATCCTTTAACCATTGAGATTCTGTCAAAAATAGAAGGAATGAATAAGACATATTCTATGAGCTTAGACTTCATGGGTAGAATGTAAAGCTTTTGCTATCCTTGCGTCGGATGGGCTCATTGCAATGGAGCCTTATAAAATAGTGTATGAAAGAAGAAGGAAAGCCCAAGCCCAAAATGTACAACAAGAGACATTCGGCCAGCAGGGTAAGGCACAAAAGGGAAATGAAGAAAAGTTAGTTAATATAAATGCCACGTGGAGAGCAATGAATGGCCAGGAGGAATTGGAGGAAGTGGAACGTGAAAAGAGGGAGGCAAATAAAGGAAAGGAAGTTTGTTAGGAGGGGTATGGATTTTCATACAGAATCTTGAGGGAGAGGATATGCTGCTAGGGGCTAGGTGGTTGTCTCTGTGGCTGGTTTATTTGCTGTTAGTTGTCATTTCTTTTAAGAGTTGTTGCTATTTCCTTTTGTAATTGGCTATATCATGTGTGTGATGGCCATGATTATGTAAATGAAGGACAAGGCTATATGTCTTGAATTTCTTAAGTAATATCAGTGAATGATTCAGTATTTCTGTCTTTCTAAATATCCTATTTCATCATCAATCAATTTGGGTACCACCAAATTGGTATCAAAGCTTCACGAATCCTTGGAAGCCATTGATGGTTAATACGAGAATGGAAAACAGAGTAGATGAAGTGGAGAGACGAACGGAGAGAATTGAAGTAAGAATGAATGCTTTGGATAATAATTTTATGCAACTTCGTGATGCGGTAATGGCCTTCATGGCTCGTACTGAAACGCATATGACACGAGAAACAAACAATACGAACAACGAGGGAACTAGTGGTGATCGGCTGGGCAACAATACGCACCTTTTGAGGGATGAGGAAAGGATGCGAAGGGTGGAAGTACCATATTTCGCCGGAGAAGATCCTTATGGATGGATTTTCCGGGCTGAAAGATATTTTCGCGTCAATCGAATTCCGGTAGAAGAGCAGGTAGAGACCGCTTCCATTTGTTTGGAGGGGAAGGCACTGAGTTGGTTCCAGTGGTGGGAACCTCGAAATCCTTTGGCGGATTGGACTAGGTTCAGGACGGCAATTTTGGAAAGATTTCTCGTCTCTAATGCTGGAAATCCGTATGAAGCTTTAATGAGCTTGAAACAGAGTAGTTCGGTAGCTGAGTATCGTGAGAACTTTGAAGTTTTGTCCGCACCTCTGCAACACGCGGATGAGACCCTGATGCAAGCAGCGTTTGTGACCGGATTGCAAGAAACCATCAAGGCTGAGGTTCGAGTGCATGCTCCGACGGATCTGGCTCAGTTGATGAAGCTTGCGCAAAGGATAGAGGAGAAGGAGGCGGTGTTGGGCCAGGCCAAGGCAGGAGGGAGTCGAGTTGGATCTGGGTTCTCTTCTTACCTGGGACGTCCGGCTCTAACCAACACAAGGAATGGGCCACAATCGCACAACACCTTTGGCAAGTTTGGGCCCAATATTTCTCAACAAAAGAGTGGGCCAGCCTTTGAGTCCAATAGCCCACCGACTAACACAAGTGGGATAGGAAAAAACCCTAAAGTTACGGACGCGGGATTGGGAAAAGAAGGAGGAGGGTCCAACACCTATGGTGGGTCTACGGCGAGTAATGGAGGTCGGCGCGGGTCTCGATTCCGACGTCTGTCACCGGAGGAGATGGAAGATCATCGGTTAAGGAATCTTTGCTATCGTTGTGATGAGCCATATTCACCGGGACACATGTGTCAACAGCCGCATCTGCATGTGATGATCTTGGCGGAGGGAGAAGAGGAGCCCGACGACGAAGAGATGGAAAGGGCGATGCAGACAACGAAGGAGGAAGACATACTTCAGTTGGGGATACACAGTGTGGTAGGGTTGACTTCGAACAAATCGTTGAAGTTATGGGGAAGGTTCGGAAACCAAAGGGTGGTGGTGTTAATCGATACAGGAGCATCACATAATTTCTTGGCAACGGAGATAGCAAAAAAGTTAGATTTGGGGGTGGATACCAGTCGGCAGTCTACCGTAGAGGTGGGAGATGGCCATCGTGTGAGGAGCTCAGGGTATTGTAGGGGGTTGAAGCTGGAGTTACCAAATTTATGCATCACCCAAGATTTTTTTGTGTTTGATTTGAAGGGTGTGGATTTAATTTTGGGATATCAGTGGTTGGAGGAGTTGGGGGAGGTTTGAGCAAACTTCAAGGAGATGAGGCTCAAGATTCCGTGGCAAGGTAAGGAGGTGATGATTGTGGGTGATCCATCTCTTTCATGCAGTGGAGCCACTTATAAGGGGTTGGGCCGTTCATGGAGGAAGGGAGCAGAAGCTTTTTATGTGGAATTAGCTTATTGTGTTAGTCTTGAGGAAAAATACCCTATGGAACCAACTAGGGTAACTGAATTGCTATAGGAGTTTGAAGATGTTTTTGCTCCTTTGATTCAGGTACCACCTAAGAGGGACTGTGATCATCGAATACTTTTACAAGAAGGAGCTCCAATCCCAAATATACGACCATATAGGTACCCACACTACCAAAAGGGTGAGATGGAGCAGTTTGTGAAGGATATGTTGTCTACTGGCATGATTCGACCCAGCAACAGTCCTTATTCAAGCCCTTTGATTATGATAAAAAAAAAGATGGAAGTTGGAGATTTTGCACGGACTATAGAGCTCTAAACAAGGTCACCATACCAGATAAGTTTCCCATACCTGTTATTGATGAATTGTTAGATGAATTAGGAGGGGCAGGGGTATTCTCTAAACTCGATCTCAAATCTGGATATAATCAGATTCGAGTAAGAGAGGAGGATGTGGAAAAAACGGCTTTTCGCACCCATGAGGGTCATTATGAATACCTTGTAATGCCGTTTGGGCTGAGTAATGCTCCATCCACTTTTCAGTCCCTTATGAATTCTGTTTTTAAACCTCATTTAAGAAGGTTTGTGTTAGTTTTCTTTGATGACATTTTAGTGTATAGTACTACTAATGAACAGCATTTGGAGCATTTGAGAACAGTGCTGGAAATTTTGAGACAACATCAATTGCATGCTAACTTCAAAAAGTGCAGCTTTGGTCAAATAGAGTTGGAGTATTTAGGCCATTTAATTTCGGCAGAGGGGGTAACAGCCGATCCAAAGAAGTTAGCAGCAGTAAGTCTTTGGCCAGTACCTAAAACTTTGAAGGCTCTTAGAGGATTCTTGGGATTGACAGGATATTACAGGAGATTTGTGAAGCAGTATGGGTATATTGCTCGACCGTTAACCCAACTTCTCAAGAAAGACAACTTTGTATGGGGAGAAGAAGCACACGCAGCATTTGATAAGTTGAAACAGGCTATGGTTGAGCTACCAACTCTTGCATTACCAGATTTTGAGGAGATATTTATTGTAGAAACTGATGCATCTGGCATAGGAATGGGAGCGGTGCTCATGCAAAAGGGTCGTCCTTTAGCTTTTTTGAGTCAAGCATTTTCGGAGAATGCTAGACTGTTGTCAGTATATGAGCGGGAGTTAAAGGCTATAGTATTTGCGGTACATAAATGGCGTCATTACCTTTTGGGACGTCATTTCATTGTTCGCACAGATCAAAGGAGTCTGAAATACCTCACCGAGCAAAGGGTCATGTGTGAAGGGCAGCAAAAGTGGGTGGCTAAATTGATGGGCTTCGACTTTGAAATACAATTCAAACCAGGGAGTGAGAACAAGGCTGCGGATGCCTTATCTAGAGTCATGGAATGCAAGGAATTAACATTAGTCACTAGCCCAGATTTGCAATCTATAGCTGAAGAAATTTTGGAGGATAAGGTGACACACCAAATTATGTTGGAGCTGTTGTTGGATAAGCATTCACATCCAGGCTATCATGTAAAAAATGGATGTTTATGGTACAAGAACCGATTGGTAATTCCTAAATCTTCCAAACGCATTCCTCTTATTTTAGATGAATTTCATTCTTCTTTGTGGGGTGGCCATTCAGGGGAGCTGAGGACTTTTAAGAGGATTGCCTCTGTTTTTTTTTTTTGAAAGGAATGAGGAAGGACATCAGGTCTTTTGTCCAAGCGTGTGGTACTTGTCAACAGCAAAAATATGACAGCCTCTTACCGGGTGGACTCCTTCAACCCTTGCCTATACCAGATCACGTGTGGGAGGATATTGCTATGGATTTCATTGGGGGATTGCCCAAATCCAGGGGAAGGGACACTCTTTTAGTAGTGGTGGACCGGCTTACAAAGTATGCTCATTTTTTGACATTGAAACATCCCTTTACTGCTCAAGAGGTGGCAGCGGTATTTGTTCAAGAAATTGTGCGTTTACATGGGTTTCCACGTTCAATTATCTCCGATCGTGATCGGGTGTTTGTTAGCAAATTTTGGGAGGAATTGTTTCGTTTGTCGGGCACTAAATTGAGATTCAGTTCTGCCTACCATCCTCAAACGGATGGACAAACGGAGGTGGTCAATAGAACAGTGGAAACGTACTTAAGATGCTTTGTCAATGGGCATCCTAAGGGATGGACGAAATGGATACCGTGGGCAGAATTTTGGTTTAATTCTACCTATAACCGCAGCACCCAGATGACTCCTTTCAAAGCTTTATATGGGAGAGACCCTCCAAATATTTTACATTTGGGAGAGGGTAGTACGTCGGTAGAGGCAGTGGATCAATGGTTGCAGGCCAGAAATGCAATTCTAGAGGATTTAAAGTTGAATTTGTGTAAAGCACAGGCTAGAATGAAGGTCCAAGCAGATAAGAAGCGTCGAGAGGTGGAATTTCAAGAGGGGGAGTGGGTTTTTCTCAAAATACAGCCCTACAAATTGAGGTCTTTGGCTAGGAGAATTAATCAGAAATTGAGTCCCAAGTTTTATGGCCCATTTGAGATTATAAAACGTGTGGGACCGGTGGCTTACCAATTACATTTGCCTTCTTACTCGCAGGTTCATCCCACTTTCCATGTCTCACAACTTAAGAAGGCGGTTCAACCCCATATTCCCGTCTTGGAATTGCCTGATTGTTTAACTGAGGAATTGGAATTGAAGGTGCACCCTGAAGCTATTCTACAACAAAGGCGATTGATGGATGGTCAAGTTGAGTTGCTGATTAAATGGAAGGGTCTTCCAGAGAGTGAAAATTCATGGGAATTGATGACAGTTATACAATCTCAATTTCCAACTTTTAACCTTGAGGACAAGGTTTTTCTGAAAGGAGGGGGTATTGATGGGCTCATTGCAATGGAGCCTTATAAAATAGTGTATGAAAGAAGAAGGAAAGCCCAAGCCCAAAATGTACAACAAGAGACATTCGGCCAGCAGGGTAAGGCACAAAAGGGAAATGAAGAAAAGTTAGTTAATATAAATGCCACGTGGAGAGCAATGAATGGCCAGGAGGAATTGGAGGAAGTGGAACGTGAAAAGGGGGAGGCAAATAAAGGCAAGGAAGTTTGTTAGGAGGGGTATGGATTTTCATACAGAATCTTGAGGGAGAGGATATGCTGCTAGGGGCTAGGTGGTTGTCTCTGTGGCTGGTTTATTTGCTGTTAGTTGTCATTTCTTTTAAGAGTTGTTGCTATTTCCTTTTGTAATTGGCTATATCATGTGTGTGATGGCCATGATTATGTAAATGAAGGACAAGGCTATATGTCTTGAATTTCTTAAGTAATATCAGTGAATGATTCAGTATTTCTGTCTTTCTAAATATCCTATTTCATCATCAATCAATTTGGGTACCACCAGCGTCTAATGGGATTTAATAAAAGAACTTTCTCTAGGCATCTAAGATCATCATTATGCAGAACCGTTTTGTATGTGAGGAATTTCATGTTTCCATTAAAAATGCCACTGTTTCTGTATAAAATGGTCACTGTTTTGATGCTAAAAATGCCATTGTTTCTGTATAAAATGGTCACTGTTTTGATGCTAAAAATGCCACTGCTTCTGTTTGAAATTGTCACTGTTTGATGTTGTAAAATGCTACTGTTTTTGATGCTGTAAACGTTACTGTTTCTGTTTAAAAAACGTCACTCTATGTTGTTCACTGCTGCTGTAAAATGCTACTATTTTTACTGCTGTAAACGTTACTGTTTTGCTGTAAAACGTCACTGTTTCTGCTTACTGTTTTTAAGAAAAACGTTGCTGTTTTCTGCTCATGTTTCTGCTGTAAAACATTGCTATTTTGCTCACTGTTTCTGCTGTAAAACGTTGCTGTTTTGCTCACTATTTTTGCTATAAAACGTTGCTGTTTTGCTCACTGTTTTGTTGTAAAACGTTGTTGTTTTTGCTCACTGTTTTTCCTTAAAACGATGCTGTAAAATGATTTATTGTAATTGATTTAGGTGCGCATAAAAAGTAGAGAAACGTAGCATATTTCGCTGCTGTTTGGTAATTATTTAAGGCACGCAAGGTAAGTGTTAGGCGATATTACCTAATGTGACTATTGACTAGCGTATGAAGTTGTAACATGATGCTCCATACTCCGTAAAATTATTATGTTCCTTATGATGTAAGTAGTCTGCCATGAATATGCCTTGACGGCAATATGATTATGAGGTAAAGTTGTTATGTGGCAGCATAACGTATATGAAAAGTATATAAGCATGCATCTTACATCATACCGCATTTATTTTTATGCTTTGTGTGTGATAACATAGCATGGCATGCATGTACCAAAATTCATATAGCCTTGCAATTTTAGAATAGTTATGTACAGGACCATGTGTTTGAGCACGCATCATATAGGCATCCCTCCGGTACCAGGGTATGGGACACTTGGCATCAGTCCGCATAGGCCATAGTTGGAATCCACCAATGAAGGGTGCCGATTATGGGATATCCACTGTGTATTGCGCGCACGACGGTGCTAAGAGCGCAAAAAGGAAGGCGTTATATACGCAATATATATATGATGAAAAGGAAAAGGACAAGGAACAGGATATGTTGAAGTGACTGTTTATGATTTTGTGCCTAGTTTAATACTGTTACGTTATTGGTTTTGTTGCCACTTTACTGGGATTATTCTCACCCCTTTGGGGCTGCTATTTTCATAAATGGCAGGAGGACGTAAGAGCATTTGAAGGCGTGATGTTTGCTGTTACTTGCTGATGCTTGGTCTTTTGCTGTTGCTGTTTAATTGTTGGATGACTGTAATGCTTATTATTTTGGGGCACTTGGATGACTGTAGACATTATTATCTTCCATTTTGTTTTAGTCTTTCATGAACAACGGCTGTTTTGGAAAAATCAGAAAACGTTTTGCGAAAAGGATTTTTGAACGTTTTATTAAGTGCTGAATTTTAACAGTTTTACGAGCACCTTACGGGTTATGTTTCAAGGTGGAAACGAACTCCGATTTACTATTATTTTATATGCACGCGAAAACCCCCGACGTGCTCTTTCTAAATCACAAGGAATATTTCTTTAACTCGTCCGAACAGAATTTATACGAATTTTTAAATACATTACGGTTTTGCTTTTGGAACAAAATTTTTAGTAGCTAAAGTGTCGTCAAAGACTCTAATTCCGCTTAGCAAACGACTCTCTTGGATGCATACAAGGGAGGGCGTTACACTATCCTTCTTGGGGATCAAACAAATAAGGGTTCCATTGATATCCTTCACCTTCCAAGGACAGTGATAGATCTCCTCCACCATCTATCAAATTGAAACTCCTATAATGTTCCACTGGATTTGGAAGAAAAGAGCATTTAGCCCATCTGGCCTAGGGCCCTTAAATTTGCCCATTCTAAACACAACCCTTTTGATTTCCTCCTGGCTAGGAATCTGGGATAAACATCTTTTCTCAGCAGAATTTAAGCTAGGAAAAGCATTTTGAATAGGGAACTCCCCATCCCTCTCCTCATCAGCTCTGAACAAGCCATGGTAATAGGAGACAACTATGTTGATTAAAGACTCAGTATCTGTAATCCAATTGCCGTGATCATCCTTCAAAGAAACTATCCTATTATGTCTTCTTCTGGATACAGTGAAGGAGTGGAAAAACCTGGAGTTTCTATCTCCAAACTTGAGCCATTGGCACCGAGATCTTTGATACCAAGTCAATTCCTCCTTAACCAGAATAGATTGGAGCTCCTTCCACAGGCTCTTCTGCAAAATCTCAGAATTGTGATCAAATCTGCCATATTTATAACCATCCAAACCATTTAGCCTGGAGTAAATCATGTTCTTCTGTTTCATATGCTCTTTGAAAACATTTTGATGCCACTCTAAAGCATCATTCTCAAACCTGCTCCTGGCTGACAGCCAGTTATCATCCTTTTCCCAGCTCTTCTTGACTAGATCAAAGAACCTGTGATCAGTGAGCCAGGCAGCCAAAAATTTGAAGTTCCTAGAAAATTCTCTCGGTCTAGATTGACTTTTATTACAGATAAGAAGCGGCCTGTGGTCAGAATTGAAAAAAGGCAGATCAGTAACAAATCTATCAAGCCAAGCCATGTTCCACTCTTCATTAGCAGCAGCCCTGTCAAGCCTCTCCTGTAGTCTGCCATGCTTCCAGGTGAAATCAGGCCCCTTATACCCCAGGTCATTAATATTGCACCTAACCAGGCACTGGTGCATCTCAAACATGCTGTCCCAGCACACCTCCTTACCACCAATCTTCTCAGAAGCTTTAAGGATAGAGTTAAAATCACCAAGGATTATCCAGGGATTAGTTATCAGAGAACCAACTGATTCCAGCTCAGCCCAAAGAAGTCTCCTCTCCAATCTCCTAGGCTACCATAAACAAAAGTCACCAGATCAACTTTCCTAGAATCAAGGTATCTGACTCTAGTATGAACAAACTGGTGGTGAGTATGTAAAACCTCCAACTCCACCTTATTACTATCCCAAAGGATCCAAAAAAACCCTAGAGAACCCAATAGGATCCTGCTTAAAAAAGCTAGAAAAGCCCAGCCTCTTAATAATAGCCTCACCTCTCACACCACCAACCCCAGTCTCCAACAGAGCCAAAACACTAACATGATATCTGAAACTTAAATCTCTAACAAGAGTAGGGAAGCATTTCTTCCCCACCCCTCTACAATTCCAAGACAAAATGAACATGAAAAAAAACAGAAACACGGACTGTACAAGGGCAACCCCTAACAAAACTATCAACACACATGATGAGAGGAAGACCCCCCCATCAGTAATTGAGTCTCACCATTACCCTTCCCACTGAGAACAGAAGCTACTGACTTGATCAGTAAGGGATTGTCACTGAAGTCTTTCCTACCACCGAAAAGAATAGTGTCGCTTGCCTCTTGAGTAGATAAACTCTTCCCCCTATTTTTGGTACGACCTTTCTGATCACCCTCTAGCACCGAATTGGGAGAAACATTTTCAGTACCAGCTTTCTTCAAAGATGACTTGGGACCGAGTTTAGTTTTATCATTCCCTCCCTTAGAAACAGCCCTTCTGGACCCATTCTCAACTTTCTTAGATTTCTTCTGAGGACTAGCTGCAGGAGCCACAGCTTCCTTGGGAAAGTTGACAGGAATATTATCCATCTCCATAGAGTCCTCAATGGAACCCATCTCATTAATGGGAGGGTCTTTCGTACTTAGATTCTCCTGCACCTGATTCCCAGCTACCTTTACGGGCAAGGCAGCCACAACCTCCAACACAGGAGATGCAGAAACCTTATTGGCATTCTGGTCCTCCACCACACTATGCTGACTGAGTATTTCTAAGATTTCTCTGGATAATCATCCAGCTGCCAAATGCTTCCTCCTGGTCCACCACATTGTTAACCTTCGCAGGAATAGGAACAACTTCTGGAACCTTCACAGCCTCTCCTATCCCCTGTTGGCTGCAGTGAACTTGAATCTCAGGACACTGATCCTTCTTGTGACCATACATACCACACTTAAAACAAACCAAATGAAGGCCTTCATATCCAACTGGATACACTTTGCTCCCCATGACAAACTTGGAAAGTAAACTTTTCCTCAGGTCGATTCCCACACAAATCCGAGCAAACTTGCCCCTCTCAGTGATCACTCCCTCCCCCAGATCACTCTTCCTCAAAGAATTTCTATCTACCTTGAGGGTTCGGCCAAATATATTGTCAATTCACCAAAGATGACGAGCCGTGTAAAGTTCAATAGGAAGGCCAGGTATCCTTACCCAAATGGCCAACTTCCTCACACTTTCGTCATATGGATCAAAAAAAGGTCTCCACCTTTGGATGACCATATAGTGGTCATTAACGATCCAAGGACCCTCTTCTAGGACATGCCTATAATCAGCATCATCCTGGAACCTCAGTAAGAGGTATCCATTATCCAAATCAATAGTCTTAAAAGGACTTACCAAGTTCCACATCCTCTGTAGCCGATTCATCAGAAATCTGAAACTGATCCGCTTTCCTAAGAGTTTGATGATGAGAGACATTCTCCACTTCTCGCAATCCTTCTTGTGCTCGTCCATCGGAACATGGTATCGAGGGCATAAAGGGTCCTCTTCAAGAGTCTGATCCAAGCTCTCCATCAGATCCGCTTCTTCCTCCTCCCGTTTCTGTTTCGTAATCCAATCTTCATCCTCACTATCAGATTGTCCTCCCTTCCCATTCAACCTAAGTAGTTTTTCCTTATAGGACACTACCTTGTTACTAGATCTACCAATAGCCTCAGTCTTCATCACAACAGGACTCACTCGGACTGGAGAGACTGGGACAGTCCCCTTACCTCCTTCCTCAAGCATGGCTTCATCCATCGTAGCATCCTCCAACACCGTACCCTTCGATTTCTTCCCCTCCCGAGGAAGAAACTCCTCCTCAGCACAACCCCTATCTCGCGTGAGTCTAGATCCATCCCCATCCGTCAATGATTGCTGATCCCCTTCCTCCGATTCCATCTAACCACCGTGACGAAACTCTGAACCCTAGCAGAGAAAAGAAAACGCGCGCGTGTATCACACTCTCTCTAACTCATCCTTTGTAGCATAAACTTTATTTTATATTTCTATCGATCACATATCCTTGCATTGTAAATAAATACATACATAGTACTTTAAAAAATCACGAATAAATAAAATATAAGGTGACTTTTCTTATAATTTTATCATTCTTTATTAATTTTCTTGGCTTTTGTGCTAGATGATCAGATTGATCATGTTAACAATTGGTGGTCGTGCCTATTTAAACTTCATGGGCAATGAATTTGGGCATCCAAAGGTGAGGATTACTCGTATTAAATATTCACGAATAATTCCTTATTTGTGATTGCTAATTTATTAATGTTTTACCTGTGCCAGAGAGAGTTGAGTTTCCATCATCAAGCAACAACTTCTCATATTCACTTGCTAATCGTCAGTGGGATCTTTTGGCAAAAGATGGAATTTACTGTGATGTGTTTTCCTTTGATAAGGTGTTAATCTAATCCCTTGGTATAATATCCGTGCCCTTTCACAAGTTATGACTCATCTCTTGTTGCATAGTAATTAGGTATGGAACTGGCCAATTCATGAATGCCTTAATGATTGTTGAATTCAGTCTTAACTATTTAGTAATCATATTTTACTTCAAGTTGCCATTCAGATTCAAAATTTATGTTTGTGACGGGCCTGTAAGCAAACAGAGATGATTAAAATGCTAAGCAATGATATGATGAAGCTAGATAAGATGAAGCTGGATGAAAATGAGGAATGCTCTCACGAGGTTTTCCAAACTTACACCATGTGAAGGACAGTTCAATGGTATATTGAATTTGTTTTAATTCCTTTCCCTCCCTTTAGATAATTGGAGGCTAATTTCCCACTTCATTAGTTTTTGGCAGTCAATGGTATATAGCATATTTGCACATCCTTTTCTTCATTTGTCTTATGGTCATCATGCATTGCTTTATACTATTCATATATACAAAACCCTCTGACATATTCGTGTTATATATTTTGAGTGGTGTATGATATACCATTCCAACTGTAGTCAATGTATGTAGTTAAATTGTGAAACTTGACACTTATATTATTTGCAGGTCATATCTTATATCAGAGGCCCCCTTCTCTTTATTTTCAATTTTCATCCAACTAATTCTTATCATAGTTCGACTAGAATTAAAGGTGAAGTTTTTTTTTTTTTTTGGAATACAGAATTAAAGGTGAAGTTAATTATTCTCTCCGTGGTAAAAGAATCATATTTCATATTCTTGTTACCAGAATTGGATGTTATTATTTCATGGCTTATGATGCTTATATGCGACAAGATGCTTCCTTTTTCGAGCTTATGATAAGTTGTCTATCCGGCATGTGTTAGAAAAAAGGTTGCGCCATGAATTATGATTTGGGATTTAGCGTTCATTTTGTGATTAATAATTGAGTTCAGTAAAAGATGTGAGTTACATAAGGTTTATGAATAACAGATTCCAGAAGACGCAAGAAGTAATACCTGGGTTTCATTTGATGGGAAGAGAAGGCAGCAACTATCAAGAGGAGATTCTATCCGAATATCTATGAGTCAGCATCCCCTTCCAACTGTTAACAAGTTTGACCAAACAGGTGATTGGTTCCGTAGCTTGATTCGCTGCCTAAATTGGAATGAGAGGCTTGATCAAAAGGCTCTCTAATGCATGTGAAAGTGAAGAGTAGATATGCATTATCCTACCCTGAAGATAATGGCACCCTTTTTCTATATTACTCAGAGATCTGAATTTGCAAACGTTTAATATTTAAGAATCTGAAATATTGACAAACATCAACTACTGGAAGAAATTTATAGAAAGCTTGGGAAGCAATTCCCTTACAATATAGCCAGAAATAATAACAAGACTCCTACTACAATACTATGACTCTATCCGTGGAACCCACAAGAACTCCAAACCATTATTTGCATATTCCCACTGCTCATACTCCTCTCACTGACTCCAGAATATTCTTCTCACACTCATCCTATTCCCAAAACGGTTACCCATCCCTTACCACACTGAACCCCACGTCCAGGTGCTTCCCTTACTCACCACTTTTCTCAATACCCCTTTCTCCCTCTAACCGTCTCCCTTTATCACAACTCCCTCCCCCACGTAACTCTCCCCATTCACTGCATTCCACGTGGCCTTGGGTATAACCGAATGCTGCTTCACGTTACTTTCCTGCTTGGTTTGTTGATTTTTCCCCCCACTTGGACTTGTGCTTGGGCTTTTGCCATCAGATTGGGCCATATTATTGACCCTTTTCATTTGGGCCTTAACTCCCCTGCGCCTATAATACTTATTGTAAGGCAATAGAGGCCCATCAATACTCCCTCCTGGAAGAATCACCTTGTCCTCAAGGTGAAAAGAAGGAAATTGTTGTCTGAAAATTTCCAAATCCTCCCATGTACAATCACATTCATCAAGGTCTTCCCACTGCACCAACACTTCCACCTTCCCATTCATCAACCTCCTAGAATCACGGACAGCCACAGGTTGGGCATTTAACTCCAAAGTGTTCTCCAAACACTGTGGTAAAGGTAGTATGGGCACCATTGGTTGTACCGCAAGCTTGAGTTGAGAAACATGGAATACGGGGTGTACCTTTGAATATGAAGGAAGCTCTAAGCGATAAGCCACTGCCCCTACTCACTCAACCACCTTAAAAGGGCCGTAAAAACGTGGGCTTAATTTTTGATTGATCCGATTAGCCAAAGAACGCATTTTATAAGGCTGTATTTTCAAAAACACACTGTCCCCCACCACAAACTGAACCTCCCGTCTCTTCCGATCAGCTTGAAACTTCATGCGTTGCTGGGCTCTATTCAAATTTTGTCGAAGATCATCCATCACGGCATCCCTAGCAGCCAACCATTGGTCTAACGCATCTACTTGAGTGCCACCCTTATCAAAACGAAACAAAGAAGGAGGGTCTTGCCCATACACTGCCATAAACGGTGTCATGCCAATGGACCGATTATAAGATGTATTGAACCAAAATTCAGCCCAAGATACCCATTTAGCCCAACCATGAGATGACCATTAATAAAACATCTCAGATATGTCTCCACCGTCCGATTCACTACTTCGGACTGCCCATCCGTTTGTGGATGATAAGAGGAACTAAAACGCAGTACCTGACAACTTGAATCGCTCTTTCCAAAATAAACTCATAAATACTTTGTCTCTATCCGAGACAATAGACTTCGGGAAACCATGTAGGCGAACAACCTCTCTCACAAATAAATCCGCAACTCCTTGAGCCTGATAAGGATGCTTTAGGGTCAAGAAATGTGCATATTTGGTAAGTCTATCGACCACCACCAAAATGGTGTCCATCCCTTGAGACTTAGGGAGACCCCCAATAAAATCCATTGATACATCTTCCCATGGTTTTTCTGGCATTGGCAGCGGTTGCAAAAGCCCACCAGGTAACAGCCCCTCATATTTTTGTTGTTGGCAAATTCCACATTGCCTTACAAACTCAGCCACTCTCTTCCTCATTCCCTTCCAATAAAAAACTGTAGCTATCCTTTTGAAAGTTCTTAATTCCCCTGAATGACCCCCCAAAGGTGAGGAATGAAACTCAGATAAAATAGCAGGTATTTGTGCCGAATTTTTAGGCAACACTAACTTGTTTTTAAACCACAAACAGCCCTTGATAACTTGGTACCCAGGATGTGACTAATTGTCTTGTAGCACCTTTGTCATGATTTTTTTTGTGGACATGTCATATAGAACCTCATCAGCTATATCTTGCAAATCCGGGCAATTGACCAAGGTCAATTCCTTGCACTCCATAACCCTAGACAAGGCATCAGCAGCATTATTCTCCACCCCTTGCTTAAATTGTATCTCAAAATCAAATCCCAACAGTTTGGCTATCCACTTTTGTTGCCCCTCCGCAATCAACCTTTGCTCCGTCAAATACTTGAGGCTTCGCTGATCGGTTCTAATGATGAAGTGGCGTCCCAACAGATAATGACGCCATTTATGGACGGCAAACACTATGGCCTTTAACTCCCTTTCATAAACCGATAACATCCTTGCTTGTTCAGAAAAAGCCTGGCTCAAGAATGAGATAGGACGTCCCCTTTGCATAAGGACAGCCCCCATACCCACACCTGAAGCATCCGTTTCTACCACGAAAGTTTCCTCAAAGTTGGGCAGGGCTAACGTGGGCAAACCATCTCAGCTTTCAACATTTCAAATGCTGTTTGTGCTTCCTCCCCCAATAGGAAACAATCCTTCTTCAAAAGCTGTGTAAGAGGTTTGGCTATATGACCATATCGCTTGACAAACCTTCTATAATACCCAGTGAGACCTAAAAAACCCCTCAACTCCTTTAAACTTTTAGGTACTGGCCATAGTTGTACTGCTTGCAACTTCTTGGGATCGGTTTTAACCCCCTCCTTGGAAACAATATGACCCAAATACTCCAACTCCTCTTGAGCAAAACTGCATTTTTTATAATTCGCAAAAAGCTTATGCAGCTTCAAAATCTCAAGCACCACTCGAAGATGGTATTCATGTTGTTTTTCATCTTGGCTGTATACTAAGATATCATCAAAGAATACCACAATGAACTTACGCAAATGAGGTTTAAAAATGGCATTCATCAACGATTGGAAAGTTGATAGAGCATTTTTAAGCCCAAAAGGCATTACTAAGTACTCGTAATGCCCCTCATGCGTACGAAAAGTTGTCTTCTCAATGTCCTCCCTTCTCATCAAAATTTGATTATACCCCAATTTCAAATCCAATTTGGAGAAAATGCCAGTACCATTCAGCTCATCTAGCAGCTCATCGATGACAGGAATGAGGAATTTATCTGTTACAATAACCTTATTCAGAGTTCGGTAGTCAACACAAAACCTCCAACTCCCCATCTTTCTTTTTAACCATAATCATCGGACAAGAATAAGGACTGCTACTGGGGCGTATCATTCCCGCAGTTAACATCTCCTTAATGAACTTCTCAATCTCATCCTTCTGATAGTGTGGGTAGTGGTATGGCCTCACATTGGGTATTTTCGCTCCCTCCTTCAAGATGATTTGGTGATCACAGCCCCTACTAGGAGGCAGTTCCTCAGGCAATTGAAACACTGACTGATACTCCTACAACAGATCTGAAATCCGAGCCGGTACTCCTTCAAGTAAATTGGGTTTCAGAGAAATTAAACCCAATTCCACATAGAACTTCTCGTCATTCTTCTTCCAAGAATGACTCACCCCTTTTCTCGAAATCTGTTTGCATGATAAGGCTGGGTCCCCCCGTAGCTTGACCTTCGTCCCCTTCCAAGGAATCTCCAACATCAACTCCTTGAAATTAGCTCTGATCTCCCCCAATTCCTCCAACCAAGTAAAACCCAAAACCAAGTCCACCCCTTTCAGATTGAAAACAAAAAAATCTTGAGTGATAGACAAACCTGGCAACTCCAAGCACAGCCCCTTACATATACCCTTGCTGCTGACTTGGTGGCCGTCTCCCACTTTGACCTTAGAGTTTCGCGTCTCATCCATGGCCAGCCCGAGCGCACTGACCAACTTCTCTGCTACAAAATTATGGGTAGCCCCCGTGTCAATGAGGATCACCACTTTATGACCCTTTAATCATCCCCACATCTTCAAAGACTTGTTCGAGGTCCATCCCACTACGCTATGCATGCTCAACTGGATCGTCTCTTCTTGTACAGCCTCCCCTGTTCCTTGCACTTCGTCTTCCACGGTTGGTTCGGCTTCTCCTTCAGCCACGATTAGAACGCTCAGATGAGCGAACTGACAAACGTGCCCAGGCCCGTACGATGCATCGCACTTGAAGCAAGTGTTTCTCCACCGGCGATCATCCATCTCGGTCTGGATCAGCCTTCGATAGTTAGATCGTTGTGATCCACCACCATTTCCGACCGCTGAATCGCTCCCAACTCGCGTTGTCGTGCTCACATGTGGGTGATTAGGGTTCACACTGGACGCTGATGATGGGCTGCCTTGTGATGAATTATTGACTTGGGCCGCTGATGTATTAATGAAAGGCCCACCTCGATTGGGCCCATTTCGTCCAGGCAAAGCTGAACGGCCCAAATAGGTTCCCCCAGGTCCATTTCCCCCTCTGCACTCCGTCATCGTCTTCCCTAACTCCACCTCCTTTTCCTCCACCTTTTGTGCCAACATCATAGTCTGACTCAAATCCACAGGGGAATGGAGTCTTACCTCCGCTCGTATTTCCTTTCTCAAGCCCGTTAGGAAAGCGGCTTGCATCATATCATCTCGTTCATTCCTCAACGGTGCTGACAATATCTCAAACTTCTCCCTATACTCCGCTACTGTTCCTTCTTGCCTCAAACCCATCAACGCTTCATAAGGGTTTCCAGTGGAAGACACATGGAACCTCTGTAAAATGGCATTTCTGAATCTCTCCCAGTTCGTCACCGGATTACGTGGCTCCCACCACTGGAACCAACTTAACGCTCTTCCTTCTAAGCATATGGATCCTGTTTCGACTTGCTCTTCAGCAGGGATATGGTTGATGCGAAAGTATCTTTCCGCTCGAAAAATCCATCCATATGGATCTTCCCCATTGAAGTAAGGCACCTCCACCCTTTTCATCCTTCCTTCGTCCCTCAATGCACGTTGAGCCTCCTCGTTTCCCCCCCCCCCCTCATTCTGACCGCCTACACCTTGATTTCTAGCAGCTGCCAGCTCTTGAAGGGTGCGCATCATAACCGTCAGATTAGCTTCAATATGATGAATTCCCTCCTCCGTTCCCGCAACTCTTGCTTCCAACGCCTCCATTCGATGATCCATGTTTCTCGTAGACACCATCCACTCTTGTCCCAGGTAAAATGCTTTGATACCAAATTAATGGCACCCTTTTTCTATATTACTCAGAGATCTGAATTTGCAAACGTTTAATATTTAAGAATCTGAAATATTGACAAACATCAACTACTGGAAGAAATTTATAGAAAGCTTGGGAAGCAATTCCCTTACAATATAGCCAGAAATAATAACAAGACTCCTACTACAATACTATGACTCTATCCGTGGAACCCACAAGAACTCCAAACCATTATTTGCATATTCCCACTGCTCATACTCCTCTCACTGACTCCAGAATATTCTTCTCACACTCATCCTATTCCCAAAACGGTTACCCATCCCTTACCACACTGAACCCCACGTCCAGGTGCTTCCCTTACTCACCACTTTTCTCAATACCCCTTTCTCCCTCTAACCGTCTCCCTTTATCACAACTCCCTCCCCCACGTAACTCTCCCCATTCACTGCATTCCACGTGGCCTTGGGTATAACCGAATGCTGCTTCACGTTACTTTCCTGCTTGGTTTGTTGATTTTTCCCCCCACTTGGACTTGTGCTTGGGCTTTTGCCATCAGATTGGGCCATATTATTGACCCCTTTCATTTGGGCCTTAACTCCCCTGCGCCTATAATACTTACTGTAAAGCAATAGAGGCCCATCAGAAGACAAGGCTTGTGTAATTCCTGTACAGATGGTATACATTGAGATTACAGAACATAGATATAGTACATACTACCAGTTTATTACATTGGCTTCCATTGTGAAGATAGGGTTTGCCAATAGTTTTTCAACATGTTATAATACCAAGATGCTGTTGTATATATAGACATTTTTAAAAAAATAGTAAATTGCTGATCTTAGAAGCTGCTCATTATTCCATCTGAAAATTTTCATCCAGCTGATTCAAGGGTTTTCCCATCTTTGATACCTAGTAAGCTCATATAGATACTCACTGCGAAAGATATATGTTTCAAGAATTCGGTGCATTCCTATATTTTTCGGATTGGTAAGTGTAGTCTCTGCTAGAGTAATTCTTGCAATTTATTCTGTATTCTTTTGTAAGATCTGGGAATTGCAATTTTGTTGAGTTTGCTTCAATTGTTTGCTGATTAGCTTGATACTTAATTTCGTGAACGTAGTGGAGTAGCATTCCTATATTAATTTATTGTATTAAGCATTTAGACATATTTACATTTCGTGAACGTAGTGGAGTAGCTTTCTTGGTGCTAACGGTTAGTGGTGAGTGATAAAATGTGTATTAAAGATGCACTATCCGAGAAGGTATACATGTGCATTTCAAGCAGTATGACAAGTAAGTAAAACATGTAGCCTGAAGCTAAAGAACCATTTCAATAGTTTAGCCTTTTATTCTATACATATTACTAACTTAATACTTGATGTTCATGAAACGGTTGTTCTAGTACTGATGTTTTAAATACCAACTAAATATAAACTCTACTTTTTTTAATTTCATTTCATATTCTACTAGTTCTTTGACTTGTTATTTTCCTCATTTCTAGATCATATGATCTATTCAATACCATGGAGAGGAGGATGCATCATGCGGTTGCTTTTTTTTTAAAATCTACCATTAAATTAGCAACGGTTATAAAGTGGCTAACCAAACACATTACCGTAGCTAAAGAGGAGTTACCATGCTGCTATTACATGTAGCTAACTAAAGGAATGTAGGTGGCTAAAATAATGCGACGCCGCTATTAGCCACGGTTAAGGAAATCGTGGTTATATTATTTAGCCACGTGTTTTGTCCCACTCAGCCATGGTTTCAACCGTAGCTAAATGGAAATTTTTTTGTACTGTTGGGGCCTCGTCCTCAGCAGTAAGCGTAGTATGATCGGCTACGCCCAAGGCAACGGCGCCGGCCGATTCTACTCCCTCCACCCCCTCCATGCTGACAGCCTCAACCGCAAGGGCTCCACCAGTCTGCGGCCCTGGGCCACCCACTATCTCTTCCCCAGCTTGGCCATCCACGGTCTCATCCCCAGCTGGTCGGGCATCCTTGGTCGTGTCGCCCGGAGGGAGAACCTCGTTCGAAACTTCATCCCCATCGGTGTCAGAACCCCCCTCAATCAGCTCCACCCCGCCGCCTGGGAGTCGTTCAATGATCTTGTTCCCCTCCACCTCATAGTCGGGGCTAAAGCCGTTGACATCGAGCTAAGGATACCACACGCAGACTTGCCGAATCGCATTGTTAAATGAGTCGTACATGAGGTTGGCCAACCTCTAACTCTTCCACCTGCCCGGTTGATTTCTTCAGATCTTCATAAGTGGCGTGAAGGTTCCCATGAATGATGGTCAAATCAGTAGACAACTTGTCGTTTTATGATTGAAGGATCTCTTTGTCATTTTTCGTCTTTGCCAGCTGTTGGATAAATCAGCCTTCTCTGACGTTCTTTCTTCAACCACGCAGACACAGTTTTGTTCACAGCCTTCTGATCATTGACTTCCTTCCCCAGTCAGCCAACGTCAGTGGTCAAATTCTCCACACGGCGACCCATGTCTTCCAGGCGATCGTCTTGAGCAGAGCAACGACTATCTGCCTCAAGAGCGACCTCCTGCATGGCCAAGATTCGACCAATAACCACTTCTGTGCGATCCAGAACCTCTTGGTGGTTGATTCTCCCTGACACCACCAGTTTGTGTTAGTATATGGGTGTCCTAGAGACAATCTTTTGATTAAATAATGACATTAGATGTAGACCTTTATTGTCGCAAATAAATAATAAGCACTCTTTATCCTGTTTCATATGATGTCTCGATATTATTGTTAATATATTATGAACAATCTGGATAAACCCCTTGGAATAGAACAGGTATCTCTTAAGTATCTGTGATGAGATCACGATCATGAGGATTCAAGGATACCGCACGTTTATTCCTAATTATATGTTCCTAGTCTATAGACACTGAGAATGGGGATCAGTGATCTCGGGTAAGACTAGCACGACTTATCTACTTGTATCTGTATACAAGGTAAAGACCTCATGAGCTACAGACATGGAGATGTCTTAGCTAAAGTCGTGGGTGGACCTATAAGGGTATAGCTCGCGCTAAACAGACCCACAAAGAGACTCTATGACGAAATCTCACAGATAGTGTCATTAGAGTAGTCTCTTTATATTTGGGTATGTCTTTCCTTAGACCAGAAGTTATTGCCTAGACTGTGTTCTAGAAGGCATGCTTTGATTGTATACCTCGTCTTCCTTAAAGATGGAGACTCATAGGTATACTGTTGGGCTTGTCCTGAAAGAGCACAGGGCTAGGGTGATAAGCTGAAGGAATTCATCAAATCTCTGTGAGAGATTAGGTTATCTGTAAACCGGAGAAATTGGGATGACATTTACAAGGACTCAGGAATCTATGCATAGTAAAAGAGATCATGAGATGATATGCCTTTAGAGTCAGTAAATTGAAGATTCCCTATTTCGAGTAAAGCTTACCCTAAACCGCAAGGGTTGATACATTTCCTTACCCTAGGTTAATAGGAAGGTAACCGAGACGAAAGGAAATACATACGGCAACCAAATATGTGTAATAGGATGATCAAGTCATTAATCTAACTAGCTCTGGGGCAACAAAGCATTGCTAGTGCTCTGTGTTGTCATTAAATGGGTTGTAGGCTTGTTGAGCCTGAGCCCATTTATGTCAGTGGCTATGTTGGACCTAATGGGTCACACACTAACACCTTATAGTCATGATGATCTAGCATTAAAGGTATTGGGCCTAATAATGGTTGTTAGCCCAAGAAGCTGATTTGAAGCCCACCTAAAGGGAAAAGGGCGCATGGATCATGTAATTGGCTTGGATGGTCCAAGACATTACTAATTAATTTAATTTGTTAAGTTAATTATCAAACATTGAAATTTTGAATTTTGAATTTGAAATTTGAATTTTGAAATTTGAATTTTGAATTTTGAATTTGAATTTTGAAATTCAAATTTTGAATATAAATTTTGAATTTTGAAATTTCGAATTGGAATTTGAAATTTGAATGTTGAATTTGAATTTTGAATTTAAATGTTTGAACATTTGAGTTGAAATGTTTGAATTCGAATTTGAACTGGCTATGAAAAGTTGTTTCATAACAAAAGGATAAGATGAGATCTTGTTGGAACAAATCCCTTGTATCAAGAGAAGATATTTGATCTCATCCAAAGATGATTTGGTGCGCCACTTTTGGTTGGAGATGAGTGTCATCTTGTCAACCAAATATGCTCCAATTCAGATTTGGTTGGTTGAGAGAATCAGTGAGTGAGTTGGTTCAAATTTGAATGCAACTACTCAACGTATCTGGACTCTTTTTGGGACTGAATGGGCGCACAGTAGGGATGGTCATGTGATGACCATTAGGTCAGAATCTTGATTAGATAAAGACCTAATCTCATAAGGATTCAAAGGGGGAGTTGTTGGGAATTTTGAATTGCAACAACTCCTTTATCTCTTTTTGGTTGTGCGCAAGTTTGAGGACAATTTTGAATTGGAAAATTCTCTCATTCTCTCCCACACTCTCTTGTGCGCATAAGTGGGGAAAATTCTCCTTAGGGTTTTCACAAGAACACTTAACCAATTCTACTCCATGCACCACTCTTGTGAAGTTTTCATGCTGAAGACTTCACTCTTCTAAACACATAAACCTAGCCTCCTTCTTCACCTATTGAGCGCATAACAAGCCTCTCTATGGTGGTCATTTGGTGGCTTTCAATAAGGAGTTCTTGCATCTTGACGTGGGTGGTGTGGATCAACGTTAGAGAGACTGAACCTTTCAAACCTGACACTGATCTCCTTGGTGTTCGGATCACAAACAAAGGTAACATCATGTTGTCTTAAAGCATGAGACTTGTATGCATGTGTGTTTCCGCTTGGAAAAAATTTTTTTTCCCTCTCACATGTTTCGGCCTTCAAGGCTAGTTTACTTTCAAGTGGTAACAGAGCCCGGTTGCTTTACCATCGGCGGGTGATGGTACCTTGTTTGTGAAAGTTGTTTTTCACGATCAAAAGGTCTTTAAAGTTGTTAAAGATTAATTCTTTGCATGTGGATTGTCTTTTTATGAACATGTTTAATATGATTATGGTGTTCATATATCTACATGCACTCATGGTTTTGTTTGTTTTGATTCTTTGTGAAAGTTTACAAAATAAACATCTTTTAGAAAGGAATATAATTTGGCCATGATGTGAATATTCAAATGCATTATTTTCTCCATGATTTTATTTTTAAAATGCATGAAGGGTTCATGGCATATCTCGACCATATGAATAAAATTAGGGTTCTTGATTTTGTTCATTTTGATCTTGATGATTTTGTGTTGTTTGTTAGATGAAGTGTTCATGAACATAGCATAAAAAAAAAAATTTGATAAATTTTTTGTACATGATGATGTATGGTTCGACCATATGAGTTATGGTTGAAGCTAATGGTTTAATTTTTGTATTCTTTGAGAAAGATTTGACAAAGATTTGAATTATGCATAAAGATGCAAAATTCGACCATTTGGAGAAAATTGGAAAAATTTTGAATTTTGATTTTTATTTTGATGTTTAATTGTTAAATATCAAGATATATGTGAGAACATGTTATATGATATTTGATATCTTGTGCTTGCAAAGATGTTTAACTTTTCAGGTGCGGAAAAGGAAGGGGATGGTCATGGTGCCCGAAATTTGAAATTCAAATTTTAAATTAATGTGTAATTTTTCTCTATTTAAAATTAGAGGTGTAATTTGAATTTTAAATTTTTTAATTTTTCATTTGTCCCTCCAAAGATGTTTTGGAGTTCTTTAATTATTTGTAATTAGAGAATTAGGCTAGTGGCGTTTAGACGACAAGTAGCCGTGGCTTGAGAAGCAAGATGGACAAATGCGCGAGCACCATGACTGTCTCAAATAAAAATGTTTTATATGCTTGCATGCTTAGAACGACTAGTATGCATGAGATAGTGTATCGTGAATGTATGCTTATATGACTTAAGACGTCTAGTATGCATGAATTGGACAAACCGCATTTATGCCTTATTATGTACGTCCGATTACGACTGGTGTAAACCGATAGATGTTTGACATAGGTTACGACTAGCATGATAACATGCATACGCATTTGATGAGACTTAATAAACCCTAAATAAAAGGAACCCTTAAAAGGAATAAATTATTAACCGTATGATTACCTCCCACCACCAATATTACTCAAACCTCCTCTACATAGTGATGCTCCACAACTCAATTGGGACCCACTGTTTCGTTGAGCTAGAGTAATGTTAGAAGTTTGAGACACTTGGGGTTCTAGTTAATGCTTAACTGAGGCATAAGTTGCAGGCTCAGCCAGGCTTATGTGCTTAGGGTAATGGTGCTAGGTTGGAGTAATGAGATGCACCACTAAGTGACAAGGAGTTGTCAACCTAATGTTAAGAGAGGGTATGAGATACTATTGATAAGGATCAACTCATTATTTAAATTAACCTTGCGGTCTCAGACGGGGGTTAAAATAAATAATCGCATTCTTAATCCCATTAAGGTAAAATCTAAAAGTAGATTAACTCTAAGTCAAATGGTAAGGGTCATCGACTTAGATAAAATAGTGGGAGGGGCAAATTATTTAAAGTCTTTAATAATTTGCTTTTACTACATGTCCATGTATTAATTAAATTATCTTTAAATCATTTTCACTTTTTAGTATGACTAATCCACTGTCACTGTGCTCAATACTCGATACAAACGAACTGACCGATCCTAATTTTATGGACTGGTATCGGAACTTGAGAATTGTTCTTAGGACCGAAAAGATAGCTTATGTCCTTGACACTGCTTTACCTATTGCGCCTAAGGAAGGGGAAGATGAGTTCGCGGAATTTGATTTCGAGGCCCAAAAGCAACACATGGATGATAATGTGTTAACTTGTTGCATCATGCTGGCATCCATGTCACCTGAACTGCGTAAACATCACGAGCATATGGACGCTCCCTCTATTATCCTGCATCTCAGGGAGTTGTATGATATTAAAGGCAGACATGAGAGGTATGAGACCTTTAGGGAATTGTTCCTATGCAAGATGATTGAAGGCATATTTTTTAACCGCCATGCACTGAAGATGATAGCACTCATTGAGAAGCTAGAGGGTCTAGGGTTCACAATGGATGCTGAAATAATTAATGACTTAGTTTTATCATCACTTCCTCCTTTTTTCAGTGAATTCATAATGAATTACAACATGCATGGGATGCTTATAAGCTTGCCAGAGTTGTTAAGGATGTTAACAACTGCTGAAATGTCTATAAAGAAGGATGAGACACAAGATCTTTTGATTGGTGGGCCTGAAAGGGCCAAGGGTAAGGGCAAGAAGCCTGCGAAAGGCAACTCCCTTAAGCCCAAAGGAAAACCCAATAAGAAAAAGGACAAAGAGAAAGGTAAGAGTGCACCCAAGGACAAAAACGATGTTGTGTGCTTCCATTGTGGCAAGAATGGCCATTGGAAGAGGAATTGTCCAAACTACCTGAAGAGTGTGAAGGAGCATGGTGATGCTTCTACCTCAGGTATTCACATGATTGAGATAAATTATTCTTATGCTAATCCGACTTCATGGGTATTGGATACCGGTTGTGGTTCTTATAATCTGCAATGTGTTGCAGGTGCTTAGGAGCCCTAGAAGATTGGGGAAGAACGAGGTGGACCTCCGCGCAGGTGATGAAGCAAGAGTTGTTGCTCATGCTGGTGGAGATATCGACCTCATTAGCTTACGGGCCTCTTATTGCATTTGAATAATTGTCTTTACGTTCCCGGCATTTCTAGAAACATTATTTCAAATTCTTGTTTAGAACAAGATGGTTTTGCTTTCACTATTAAGGATGGTACATTTTCTATTATTTCGAATGATATTGTTTTGGTACTGCTTCTTTTTAATAAATGGCTTGTATGTTTTGGAAATGTGAACTGAAGTGCTCAATGTAGATGTGAAATAACCTAGGATAGATAATCAATCCTATCTTTGGCACTATAGATTAGGGCACATA
Organism: Gastrolobium villosum; assembly: GCA_032173675.1. Lineage (NCBI taxonomy): Eukaryota > Viridiplantae > Streptophyta > Magnoliopsida > Fabales > Fabaceae > Gastrolobium > Gastrolobium villosum. Next base: position 27,946 of record JAVKPL010014053.1, read on the forward strand.
AATGAAACAAGATTGTCTAGGATACATAGAGATAGATACCTAGAATCCAAGGATTTTGAATCCTATGGAAAATGTGAATCTTGTCTAGCTGGGAAAATGATTCGTCAAAAGCGCAAAGGGCTTGAGATTCATAGGGCAAGTGAGTTATTAGAACTCATTCACTGTGATGTATGTGGCCCAATGTCTATTGAGGCTAGAGGAAGATACTTCTATTTCATTACCTTTGCTGATGAAGTAAAGAAACAGCGTGGCAAGATTGTTAAGTCATTGCGATCAGACCGTGATGGTGAATATCTGAGCCATGAGTTTCAGGATTATCTGAGAGAAAATGGAATTAAATAGTGATGCTCCACAACTCAGTTGGGACCCACTGTTTCATTGAGCTAGAGTAATCTTAGAAGTGTGAGACACTTGGGGTGCTGGTTAATGCTTAACAGAGGCATAAGTTGCAGGCTCAGCCAGGCTTATGTGCTTAGGGTAATGGTGCTAGGTTGGAGGCATGAGATGCACCTCTAAGTGACAAGGAGTTGTCAACCTAATGTTAAGAGAGGGTATGAGATGCTGTTGATAAGGATCAACCCATTATTTAAATTAATCTTGCGGTCTCAGACGGGGGTTAAAATAAATAATCGCATTCTTAATCCCACTAAGGTAAAATCTAAAAGTAGATTAACCCTAAGTCAAATGGTAAGTTATATTGACTTAGATAAAATAGTGGGTGGGGCAAATTATTTAAAGTCTTTAAGAATTTTCTTTTACTATATGTCCATGTATAAATTAAATTATCTTTACATCATTTTCACTTTTAAGTATGACTAATCCACTGTCACTGCGCTCAATACTCGATACGAACGAACTGACCGGTCCTAATTTTATGGACTGGTATCGGAACTTGAGAATTGTTCTTATGACCGAAAAGATAGCTTATGTCCTTGACACTGCTTTACCTATTGCGCCTAAGGAAGGGTAAGATGGGTTTGCGCAATTTGATTTCGAGGCCCACAAACAACACATAGATGATAATGTGTTGGCTTGTAGCATCATGCTGGCATCCATGTCGCCTGAACTGCGTAAACAGTAGGAGCATATGGATGCCCCCTCTATTATCCTGCATCTCAGGGAGTTGTTTGATATTAAAGGCAGACATGAGAGGTATGAGACCTTTAGAAAATTGTTCCTATGCAAGATGACTGAAGGCATATGTTTTAACCGCCATGTACTGAAGATGATAACACTAATTGAGAAGCTAGAGGGTCTAGGGTTCACAATGGATGATGAATTAATAAATGACTTAGTTCTATCATCACTTCCTCCTTCTTTCAGTGAATTCATGATGAATTACAACATGCATGGGATGCTTGTGAGCTTGCAGAGTTATTAAGGATGTTAATAACTGCTGAAATGTCTATCAAGAAGGATGAGACACAAGTTCTTCTGATTGGTGGGCCTGAAAGGGCCAAGGGTAAGGGCAAGGAGCCTGCGAAAGGCAACTCCCTTAAGCCTAAAGGAAAACCCAATAAGAAAAAGGGAAAAGAGAAAGGTAAAAGTGCACCCAAGGACAAAAGCGATGTTGTGTGCTTCCATTGTGGCAAGAATGGCCATTGGAAGAGGAATTGTCCAGACTACCTGAAGAGTGTGAAGGAGCATGGTGATGCTTCTACCTCAGGTATTCACATGATTGAGATAAATTATTCTTGTGCTAATCCGACTTTATGGGTATTGGATACCGGTTGTGGTTCTTATAATCTGCAATGTGTTGCAGGTGGTTAGGAGCCCTAGAAGATTGGAGAAGAACGAGGTGGACCTCCGCACAGGTGATGAAGCAAGAGTTGCTGCTCATGCTGGTGGAGATGCCGACCTCATTAGCTTACGGGCCTCGTATTGCATTTGAATAATTGTCTTTACGTTCTCGGCATTTCTAGAAACATTATTTCAAATTCTTGTTTAGAAACATTATTCACTAACTTTTCTTCTCATTTTCATTCTTTATAAAATAGTATAAGATAGTATTTAGAGTTCTATCCTTGTGGGAACGATAATCTGGGCCTTAATACACCCATTATTACTTGACGCGTGCACTTGCGCACTAGGGTTGAAAGTAAGGGAACGAATCTGTGTTCTACTTAGAACAGAGGAACGCCCCCCATTATAACTTATATTTTTCCACCATCAGCAATATTAATGAAGATGTTTCTACTGAACAAAATTTCAGAACTTTGGCTGCTCCTTTCGGGAACAGACCAGACAGAGGAGTAATCCTCCCTCCTGTAGCACCCAATTTTGAACTTAAACCTATCATGTTTCACATGATTAGGGAAGCAGAGGTCTTCAATGGACTCCCTTCAGAAGATCCTTACACACACCTCACCACATTCCAAGATATTTGTGATATTTCCAAAATTGAGGGTGTGACAGAAGAAAGCATGAGAATGAGGTTGTTCCCTCACTCCTTGGGCTTAAAAGCAAAAACATGGATGAAAACTCTCACCCCTGGATCAATTCACACATGGGAGGAGCTCTCTAACAAGTTCATAGAAAGGTTTCTCCCTATGTCTCGACAAGCTGATGTTAGAGCAGAAATCTCTAACTTCAGAATGTTTTATTGAGAGAATCTCTATGAGGCATGGGAGAGATACAAGGACATCATTAGGAAATGTCCAAACCATGGGGTAGAGAGTTGGGGAGTGTTACAATCATTTTATAAAGGACTTGACCATACTTCTCAATCTCATTTAGATTTTGCTGCAAGAGGATATTTTTTACAGGGACACTTGAATCCAGGTATGAAATCATAGAAGGAACTGCTGAAAGATGTCTCCAATAGCCAATAGACAGGGTGAACCCAGTAAGGAAGCCTGGCATGATAGAACTTGATAAACAAACTGCCATGGAAGCCCAGCTAGCCTCACTCATGAATGAAGTGAAGAACCTGAAAGCTGACCAAGAAGCACCAAGGATGGAAGTCTTACAACTCACAGTAGCTGAAACAGAACCATGCTCAGCCTGTGGTGACCTTCATGACTCAACAGACTGCCCACCCACTGCATTGGTGTGTTATGCAGAAAATTTTGGCAACAGGAACTTCACCAAAGACAATCCACAAGCAGGACGCAATACCAATTCAAGTCCCAGAGGAACTATTTCCAAAGATCAGAACCATAATCCCCAATGGAGGCCACCCATGAACCACAGACCATTCAATACTCAACAGCGGCAGTGCCAGCAAGGTAGCAGCAGTGGAACATTTGAACAAAGAAGGAACAATTACGTTCCGTTCCACAGAGATGACCAACGCAAAGCACCCTGGAAAGCTATGTCAAAGAATATGTCACCAGGAATGATGCAGTGGTTAGGAACATTGAGTCCCATCTGGGACAGATTGCTGTCAATCTCTAAACAAGAACACCAGGATCACTGCCAGGGGACACTGAAGTTCCCTCAACCACTTCTAAATCCACTTGAGAGGTAAGTGCCATGTCTAGCTAAAGACATTAAACTAAGCACTAACTGGGAGGCAACCCAATGGATACCCTTGCTCTCTGACAAAGAGCAAAGTTTTGGGGTGGTTACTCTTAACCACACAGCTCCCAAAAAGGAGGGAACGTCTGATGTTCCACTCCAAAGAGTCCAAATAAGATACGTTCCATTCCAGGAACGTAGTTTTGGGCTGGTCTCTGACCACATAATCCCAACCTTCCTTTAATAAAAAAATATATAATAATATATATATATATATATATATATGATATTTATAGTAAACCATAATTAGTTAGGTGATATGCTATTATGTTCCCTTTCCCTTCAGTAGTTTAGAGTTTCATTAAAAGTAGTCAGTTTATTTATTACTTTTCTTTATATATATATATATATATATATATATATATATATATATATATATATATATTTACTTAAGTAGGAAAAGACAAAGGGGACGTCCCCTGGGTTAGGAGATAAGAGTGACTGGGACACCTGTCCCTGCTGAGTCACTTAAAAAGGTACGCAGCCATATCAATTTGCATTCATTACAAATCTTGAAAACGTGCCCTGGAAAAGCAACCGTCTCTTCACCCATTAAGACAAATTCACCCTTTTCTCTTCCTTCTCTCCTATGTTCTAACCTAAATCGTTCCATCTCCCCACACTCATCATCATCAGTTACTGGTCATCAACTGCTGACCATTCATTCTGAAACGCCCACTACCTACTCAACCTCCTTTCCTCAACCTCCACGTCCCAGAAAACTCTTCGTTTTCCCTCCCCCATTGTCTATTTAAACTCAGTCTTTTCTTTCTTCAAGTTTTACTACTTCCATTCAACTTAGAACCTTTTCTCCCTCTATATTGTGCCTGAACCTCCTTTCTGCTAAAAAGATGACTAAGCTATCAGTAAAAGTGACTCCTGTGGCCAGCCGTGACCAAGAACCTGAGCTCACTGAACCCGTCATCCATCTTTTCCCAGAAAGAAACATATCCTTGTAGCAGGACAAACTGGTTCTGCCTTCCTTTGTGAAGAAAACCCTGACCAGGCTTCAGTGGCTTCGTTTTGCCACTGATGACCTAGAGATGAATGTCTCAATGGTAGGAGAGTTCCTGTACCAGACGAGGAGGCTACCTCAAGAGGACGTCACTGATGAAGTCACAATAAGGGGAAAGAAGGTGTCATTTTCCCCCACTTCCATTAAAGAGGTACTATACCTCCCCACTGTTCCCAACTGTCCTTACCAGGAATACATAGACAGTATGGGGGTGTCCAGATTCCTGGGGGACCTAAAGGAGACAGTGGCAATTAGGAACCCCACCTACACCAAAGGTTCCCTCTGCAAGGGAAGCATGAGGGACGAAGCCAGATTCTGGGCATTAGTTGCCAATTCTAACATCATGCCCTCCACTCATGAAGCCTCTACCAGTTGGGCACTCCAGTTCAAATTTACTGCATCATCAAAAATAATCGATTTGATGCAGTACCCCTCATCTATGACAGCTTGAAGAGAGATACGAGGAAGACAACTGTCTGCCTCCCCTGCCTCATCACCAAGCTCTGCCTGAGAGCTGCTGTGGAGGCTCACCCGGATGACATCTTAAAGGTGGCATCCATCATTGATGCCAAAACCTGGAACAATCTGAGGAGCACCTACATTGACACAGACCAGCCCATTCCTGAAGACCCCAGACGTCCCGTCCCTAATGATGATGAGGAGGAAACCCTTGTGGCCCCTTAGAAGAAAACCACGAAGGCCACTCCTTCAAAATCCTCCACTTCTGCCCATGTTCCGGTAAGAAGAACTGTCCTTCCTCCCACCAAGGTAAAGAAGGATGCCCTTGTTGCTACTGATAGAAAACGGGGAAAAAAGAAATCCCCTGCCAAAGCTCCCCCAAGAAAGGGGGAACGTTCTAGTCAGAGGCTGAGGAGGGTCATCAACAACAAAAGACCAGAGCGAGCATCCTCTGAAAAGCCCATCACCCTCTCTGACAAAGAAGAGGGGAGTGAAGACAATGAGCCTTTGGCAAAAAGGCTGAAGGCCGGGAAAACGCCAGCATCTAAACCAGCTGCTAAGGAGACGCCCCAAGCAGTTCAGACACTACATTTGTAACACCCTGTGTATACCCGGAATATTAACATTACATCATATTAAGCGGTGCATAATTAAAAAAAAGCGAAATATTCTTTTTCTTTTCAATTATGACATCATTATCAATTACCAACTTGATTACTTAATCAATTTCATAAAAACCAATGCCTGTATGTAAATTGCAAGACAACTAGCTGAAATACCTGATAACATATAGATAAGTGTGTATCTAAAATCATGTATCTACATCACGTAGTCCGGACAATATCCTGATACCTTATTACAACATCAAATAAAACTAAGACATAACAAGTCTACGTGGCATGGACAAACCCCATGCTCACCCAATACACAACATCGCCATCCAAGTCTCAACATAATACTCTATAAACATAAATGAAGCTAACAACACATCATCAACAGGCACAATCAACATATAAATCAGCACTATCTAACTCAATTCTGGCCTCCTGCCACCTGAGGTCTCAACATTACCTGAACTTGAAATAAGTATCCCCAAACGTGGGGTGAGATCTCTAATCAAAGAAATCTCAGTAAGACAAGGGGTCCTCAAGGATCTTCCACCCCAAGCTCACTTACATGTGCAATATAAGTTCTAAAAGCAGTAATTCAATATAAGTTCCAAAACTATGCAGTGCAACAGATATCTATGACATGTGTGTTTATCGCTATCTACTGGCCAGAGAAATGCAGGAATACGTCTATACCTACATGAGTACAAGGAACACCGCTTGCACCTCACCCACAGCCTCACCATCTTGTAAGTACTACATACTCAGGCTTACCGTATAGGTGGACATCACATGCATATCATAAAAGCACATTGCATATAATAGCTCAACAGCATTTCCAAAACATCAAAGCATGTAACATAGCATGCATATAACCATATCCCTATAGGACATGGTGGAACCACAACATGGCTAAACCGAGGACACGAAAGCTTACCTCTTAAGCTAGCTATCCAAGGCACAAGCTCAAAGTCCAAACACAGCAGTTTCACAATCTGTTCTGGACCATAAACATATCAATAAACATGCATCTCAAGCATACAATATAAAGACAACGCCTTTCATTTACGTTTTACGTCTTAAGGCTTCTAACAAAGCCACAAGCACTTAATCACATGATTATGACTTAGTCCAGTAATTAAAAAAGTTCAACTTCCTAATCAAACCCCCAATAGCCTACTGAATGAACAGTAAAGCTACTGTTCTTCGAAATCCCAGAATATCCGGATAGTCCTCGGGGCATATCCGGATATGCAATATCCGGATATCACACTGACCATATCCGGATATTCAATATCCGGATATCCAGATCCCCATATCCGGATATCAATATCCGGATACCATATCCGGATATCAATATCCGGATATCTGTTCGACAAATATCCGGATATTTCACGACAGAATGCAGTTCTGCATTTTCATGAAGATATCCTTCCACGGTTGGGTTTTTACCGATTAAAAACCCTAAAGCATGCATTTCTAGGTGTGTTTGACATTACACAACATTAAGTTATCATCTTTTAGCCTTTACATGCATCTAGGTTCCATTTTTAACTAAGAAAACTCAAGTTCAAAGGTGGTGATCATACCACAAGCCAAAATAGAGGTAGATGATGCTCTTGGAGCTCTCTCAACTGCTCCAAAACTCAAGTCATACATGGTGCACAGAAATGGTGAGAAAGGCTGGTTCTTTTCTTCACAAGGTACCTTCTTGGAGCATCAAACACCAAGAATGTGACACCACAACACCAAACCAGAAACTCAGCACTTCAAACCTCAAAATGCAGAAGCAAGAACTCAGAAACAAGGTCTTCTCATTCTCACAAGGTGGCTCACACCAAGATATAATGATCAAGAGAAGATACCAAGGTTAAAGGTGGTGTCTTTGGTGAGAAAATGGAGAAGAAATGAAGTGACAAGGTGGCTGGTCTCACACTCAGAAAAACTCACGCTGGAGGCTCCTCAAAATGACCTAGGATCATGTGCCAAGGCTATTTATAGCCACTTACGTTTTAATCACACAGTATTAACTTAATTAGATACACTTAGCATTTTAATCCCAGATTTAGGATTCATAACCTACTTGATTTTACAAGAATTATCATATTTTTATTTTATTTTTTTGAACAACTTTCTGGTACGCGCTTTTCCATAGCCAGTATCAGTTCTGGCACTAGTTCTCTTTATTTTGACTTGAAACTTGTTTTAAAAGTCCTACATATTATTCTAGTAATTATCATGCACTCATTATAATTTTCGGGATACTTTTTCGGTACGCATTTATACCGACTAGCAGAACTGGTATCTGCACTTTTCTTCCGAAAAGTGACTTTCAGTATTCTTACCCACTTACTATAATTAATTAAGCCACGTAATAATTATTAGGGCAATTATGGAATCATTTCCTAATTTATCACAATTAATCAATTAATTTCCTTAATTAGCGGTGCGGGTTCTTACATTCACCCCACATTTTTTAAGGATTTTGTCCTTAAAATCATAATCATACTTGTCTCAGAAGTCGGGGTACTGCCGGAGAAGCTCATCCTCCCGCTCCCAAGTACACTCTTCAGGAGTGCGTCTAGTCCACTGCACTTTAACCATCGGAATGGTCTTGTTCCTCAGCTGTTTCTCGCCACGATCGAGAATCTTGAGTGGTCCGACGGGAGTCTTTAGGTTCTCCCGAACTTCCACATCATCAGGTTGCACCACGTTCGAAGGATCTGCCACGTACTTCCGAAGCTGAGACACGTGAAACACATCGTGGATGTTGGCCAAGTTCGGAGGCAAGGCTAACCGATAGGCAACAAGTCCTACTCTACCAAGAATCTGGTATGGCCCAATAAATCGCGGGCTCAGCTTCCTCAATCTGAGTGCTCGTCGAACACCGGTGACAGATGAAAGTCTCACAAACACGTGCTCAACCTCACAGAATTCCAGAGGTCGATGCTTGACATCATAGTAGCTCTTCTGGCGATTCTGCGCCTGTTTCAACTTTTCACGGATCATCAGGATCTGCTGGGTGGTATCATGGACAAAGTCCAAGCCAAAAAGCTCCTTGTCCCCAACCTCAGACCAATAAGTAGGAGTCTGACACCTCCTGCCATACAGTGCTTCGTAGGGCGCCATGCCCAGTCTAGCATGAAAGCTGTTGTTGTACGAGAACTCCACCAATGGAAGGTACCTATCCGATGACGAGCCCTACTCCAACGTGCAAGCTCACAACATGTCCTCCAAGGTCTGGATGGTCCTCTCAGTCTGTCCATCAGTCTGAGGGTGATAGGCGGTACTTAATCTCAACTACGTAGCAAAAGCCTTCTGCAGCGCCTCCGAGAACCGAGATGTGAACTTCGAGTCCCTATCACCGATGATACTCTCGGGCACCCCGTGAAGCCTCACAATCTCACGAACATAAAGTTTGGCCAACTGCTCTGTGGAAAAGCTCACCTTCACTGGAAGAAAATGGGCAGACTTCATCAGTCTGTCCACAATAACCCAGATAGAGTCACAAACCGTCTGAGTCTTAGGCAATCCCACCACGAAATCCATGGAAATACTTTCCCATTTCCACTGTGGTACCTCAAGAGGTTGGAGTTTACTAGACAGCTTCTGGTGTTCAATCTTCACCTTCTGGCAAACCAGACAATTGGACACGAAAACCGCAATATCTTTCTTCATGCCCGGCCACCAGAAGTTCTTCTTCAGGTCTTGATACATCTTTGTAGCACCAGGGTTGATAGAAAACTGGCCCTTATGGGCCTCAGCTATGACCTCTTCGGTCATTGGACCTCGAGGAACCACGATCCTCTGCTGAAACAAAAGTAGTCCATCATCATTCCAAGACACACCGTCTTGGTTCTTCACATAGTCCAAGCACTCTCTCTGAACTTGTGCCTCTTTGATCTTTTCTATCAACTCATTCACCACATCAGCTGCTTTCATCTCGAGAAGTGCACCCTCACATGAAGAGGTAACCGCCAGGTTCCAGAACTTCTCAACCACATCAGAATTACGAAGCAAAGAACTAGAGGGGCTCCCAGATTTCTGGCTCAAAGCATCCGCTACCACATTGGCCTTGCCAAGATGGTACTTCCACTCGAAGTCATAATCCTTAATGAACTCCATCCATCTCCTCTGCCTCATGTTCAACTCCTTCTGGTCGAGCAGGTAGTTCAAACTCTTGTGGTCACTGAACACCACAAACCTCAAACCAAAAAGGTAGTGCCTCCAAATCTTGAAAGCAAACACAATAGCAGCTAACTCCAAATCATGATAGGGTAGTTCTCCTCATGAGGCTTCAACTGCCTCGAAGCATAAGCAATCACTTTGCCCAACTGCATCAACACACAACCCAGCCCCTTCCCGGAGGCATCGGTGTAAAGCTCAATCTCGAGCGCAGATCAGGAAGGACCAACATAGGAGCAGTAGTCAGTCTCTCCTTCAACTCCTGAAGATATTCCTCACACTCGTGAGTCCATAAAAATGGAGTCTCTTTCCGAGTGAGGCGAGTCAAAGGGAGAACCATCGTGGAGAAACCCTTGATGAACCTCCGATAGTAACCTGCCAAACCCAGAAAGCTCCTCACTTCCGTAACTCTCTTGGGCCTCTCCCAATCCAGCACGGCTTCGATCTTGTTAGGATCCACTACGACTCCATCTGCTGAAATCACGTGCCCAAGGAACTTCACAGACTTGAGCCAAAACTCACACTTTGAAGGATTCGCATACAGCTTCTTCTCCTTCAGCACTTGCAAAACAATCCACAGATGCTCTGCATGCTCCTTCTCCGTCTTAGAATAAATCAGAATATCGTCAATGAAGACGATCACAAACTGATCCAGGTACAGCTGGAAAATCCGGTTCATGTAATCCATGAACACAGCAGGTGCATTGGTGAGTCCAAACGGAATCACCAAATACTCAAAGTGACCGTATCTCGAGCGAAACGCGATTTTAGGGACATCCTCCGGCTTCACTCGAATCTGATGGTATCCGGACCGGAGATCAATCTTCGAATACACACAAGCACCCCTGAGCTGATCCAACATATCATCAATCCAAGGAAGAGGATACTTGTTCTTGATCGTCACCTTGTTCAACTGCCTGTAATCAGTGCACAATCGCATTGTCCCGTCCTTCTTCTTCACGAAGATGACCGGTGCTCCCCAAGGAGACACACTCGATCGAATAAATTCCTTCACCGAAAGATCTTCAATATGCTTCTTCAGCTCTGCCAGCTCCAGTGGCGACATCTGGTATGGAGCTAACGAAATATGCCCCACACAAGGCAACAGATCAATGGAGAACTCTATCTCCCTCTGCGGTGAAAACTCAGGAATTTCCTCGGGAAATACCTCGAGGAATTCCCTCACCACAGGAATGCCAGTGAGATCCTCTTGTGTCCCACTCACCAAACCTCCCAACATCACATAGCCAAATGCCCCTGCTCTCAAGGCCTTTCTAGCTTGCAGGATTGAAATGAACGGCGAGGAACTGGCTGCGGATCCACTCGGAGACATCACCACTTTCTTGGCACAACAGTCAATCATCACACAATTTCTAGACAACCAATCCATGCCCAGAATAATCTCCAAGTTGGCCATCGGCAACCCTATCAGATCTACCGAGAAGTCACGGCCATCCCACTGAAATGCTACATCGCGATGAACAGTGGTAGAATCACATCTCTCTCCGGTGGCGGTGGTCACCCGCAGCGGTGGAGAAAGCACAGACATGGAGGGCTCCAAGAGCACACATTCTCTGTTTTGAGCTTTGGTAAGCCTTGTCACCTTTGATCTTAAGTTTTGATGCTTAAAGTTGATGTCTTTGTCATGTTTAATGAGTAAACAAGTAGGTATAATGAGTATGAACCTAAAACAGATTAAAGATGCATGCTTTAACGTGTACATGTGTTAAAAGTTGAATCTTTGGAATGGATATTCACGAAATGCAGAAACTGCATTCTGTCGTGAGATATCCGGATATTTGTCGAACAGATATCCGGATATCCATATCCGGATATGGTATCCGGATATTGGTATCCGGATGTGGGATCTGGGTATCCGAATATGGTATATCCGGATATGGTAAGTGTGATATCCGGATATGGCATATCCGGATATCTCCCTTGTAATATCCGGATATTCTGGGAATTTCGCAGAACAGTAGCTGTACTGTGTGAACAGTAAGCTATTGGGGGTTTGTGGACCCTAGATTAAGGAAGTTGAACTTCTGTAATTAATGAACTAAGTCAGAATCACATGATTAAGGGCTTATGGCTTTGTTGGAAGCCTTAAGACGTAAAACGTAAAGGAAAGGCGTAGTCTTTAAGTTGTATGCTTGTGTTGCATAATTAATGATATATTATTGGTCCATATCAGATTGTGATACTGCTGAGTTTGGACTTGAGAGTGGTTGGACTCTTGGCTTGGATAGCTAGCTTGCAAGGTAAGCTTTCGTGTCCTCGGTTTAAGCAATGTCAAGCACCGACTCCTGTTTTTCTTGCTGCTAAGTTCCGGAGGGGACTTAATGAGGACATTGCTGGACATCTTGCAGGTTCTGCTTCGAGAGACTTCGGAGCTTTAGTACAGTAGTGCCGCGACATTGAGGACTACTGCCGTGCGAGTCAGGCCAAGAAGGCCAAGATTGAGGTGCCACAGGGTACTGGTGGTTCCGCTTCCTGGAGAGACAGGAAGTTTGGAAACAAGGGCAAGGGCAAACAGTTGGCGGCTAAGCAAGCGCCAAACCAGTTTAAAAAGACTCCTACGCAGGGAAACACAGCGAGACCTCCTGCTCCCAGATGCTCGGGATGCGGAAAGTCACACTTTAGGCCGTGTTCTACCGGTCAGCTGATATGCTTCCAATGTGGCAAGGAGGGCCACTATTCCAGAGATTGCCCGACGGCGAGAGTTGCTGCAGTGCAGGCTGTGCCATTGCAGATGGTTCCTACTGGGGCACCAGCAGTGCCACCTTCTACGGGGCGAGTGTACACACTTGATCGTCAGCAGTCGGACAGAGCTCCGAACCTGGTCAGAGGTACTGTTACCATTGGTGGGTCAGCTGTTGATGTATTGTTTGATTCCGGGGCAACGCACTCTTTTGTTGCTACCCCTATTGCTGTGGGGCTTGAGTTGCCCAGTGATGTGCTTTCTCCACCGATGCGGGTGACCACCGCCACCGGAGAAAAATGTTTGACCTCCACTGTCCATCGCGATGTAGCGTTTCAGTGGGATGGTCGTGACTTCTCGGTAGATCTGATAGGATTGCCGATGGCCAACTTGGAGATTATTCTGGGCATGGATTGGCTGTCTAGAAACTGTGCATAAATTGATTACTGTGCCAAGAGAGTGGTGATGTCTCCGGGTGGGTCCACAGCCAGTTCTTCACCGTTCATTTCTGTGCTGCAGGCGAGGAGGGCCTTGAGAGCAGGGGCATTTGGCTATGTTATGTTGGGAGGTTTGGTGAGTGGGACACAGGAGGATCTCACTGGCATTCCTGTGGTGAGGGAATTCCTCGAGGTGTTTCCCGAGGAGATTACTGAGTTTCCACCGCAGAGGGAGATAGAGTTCTCCATTGACTTATTGCCTGGTGTGGGGCCTATATCGTTGGCTCCATACCGGATGTCGCCACCGGAGTTGGCTGAGATGAAGAAGCATATTGAGGAGCTTTCAGCGAAAGATTTCATTCGGCCGAGTGTGTCTCCTTGGGGAGCACCGGTTATTTTTGTGAAATAGAAAGATGGGACCATGCGGTTGTGCACCGACCACAGACAGTTGAACAAGGTTATCAAGAACAAGTATCCCCTCCCACGCATTGATGATTTGCTGGATCAGCTCAGGGGTGCTTGCGTGTATTCCAAGATTGATCTCCGGTCCGGTTACCATCAGATACGGGTAAAGCCGGAGGATGTCCCAAAGATAGTGTTTCGCTCGAGGTACGGGCATTATGAGTATTTGGTGATTCCATTTGGACTCACCAATGCACCCGCAGTGTTCATGGACTACATGAACAGGATCTTCCAACCGTACCTGGACCAGTTTGTGATCGTCTTCATTGACGACATCTTGATTTACTCTAAGACAGAGGAGGAGCATGCTGAGCACTTGAAGATTGTTTTGCAAGTGTTGAAAGAGAAAAAGCTATATGATAAGCCGTTAAAATGTGAGTTTTGGCTCAAGGCGGTGAAATTTTTGGGTCATGTGATTTCCGCCGATGGAGTTGCAGTTGATCCTAACAAGATTGAGGCTGTGATGGATTGGGAGAGGCCCAAGACGGTTACGGAAGTAAGAAGCTTCTTGGGTTTGGCAGGGTACTACAGGAGGTTCATAGAGGGATTCTCCAAGATGGTGCTACCGATGGCTCGCCTTACCCAAAAGGAGACTCCATTCGTGTGGACACATGAGTGTGAGGAGTGCTTCCAGGAGTTGAAGGAGAGACTGACTACTGCTCCTGTGTTAGTCCTTCCTGATCCTGCGGAGCAGTTTGAGTTATACTGCAATGCCTTTGGTAAAGGGCTAGGCTGTGTGTTGATGCAGAAAGGAAAAGTTGTTGCTTATGCTTCAAGACAGTTGAAACCTCATGAGGAGAACTACCCGACTCACGACTTGGAGTTGGCAGCCATTGTTTTTGCTTTCAAGATTTGGAGGCATTACCTGTTTGGCATGAAGTTTGCTGTATTCAGTGACCACAAGAGCCTGAAGTATCTGTTTGACCAGAAGGAGTTGAACATGAGACATCGTAGATGGATGGAGTTCTTGAAGGACTACGACTTTGAGTTGAGTTATCATCCTGGCAAGGCCAATGTGGTAGCCGATGCTTTGAGTCGGAAATCCGTGAGTGTATCCAGCTTGATGATGAGCGACTACGAGGTGATTGAAAAGTTCTGAGACTTGAGAGTGAACTCCTTGTTTGGGGGCGCACTGCTTGAGATGGAAACAGCAGAAGTAATTAATGAGCTGATGGAAAAGATTAAAGAGGCGCAAGTGCAAAGAGAGTGCCTTGATTATGTGAAGAACCAGGACGGTGTGTCTTGGAATGAGGATGGTTTGTTGCTGTTACAGAAGAGGATTGTTATCCCTCGAGGGCCATTGACCGAGGAGGTTATGGCAGAGGCTCATAAGGGCCGGTTTACTATCCACCCTGGTGCTACAAAAATGTACCAGGACTTAAAGAGAAATTTTTGGTGGTTGGGCATGAAGAATGACATAGCGGTCTACGTGTCCAAGTGTCTTATATGTCAGAAGGTGAAGATTGAGCACCAGAAACCGTCTGGCAAACTTCAACCTCTTGAAATTCCACAGTGGAAGTGGGAGAGTATTTCCATGGACTTCGTGGTGGGATTGCCTAAGACTCAGGCTGGTTGTGACTCTATCTGGGTCATTGTGGACAGATTGACCAAGTCTTCCCATTTTCATCCAGTGAAGGTGAGCTTCACTACAGAGCAGTTGGACAAGCTATATGTCCGCGAGGTTGTGAGGCTTCACGGGGTGCCCGAGAGTATCATCAGTGATAGGGACCCGAAGTTCACATCTCGGTTTTGGGAGGCGCTGCAGGAGGCTTTTGGTACACAGCTGAGTTTGAGTACCGCCTATCACCCTCAGACTGACGGACAGACTGAGCGGACCATCCAGATATTGGAGGACATGTTGAGAGCTTGCACGTTGGAGCAGGGTTCTGCATGGGATAGGTACCTTCCGTTGGTGGAACTCTCGTACAACAACAGTTTTCATGCTAGTCTGGGCATGGCACCCTACGAGGCGCTGTATGGTAGGAGGTGTCGGACTCCTACTTGCTGGTATGAGGTTGGAGATAAAGAGCTTTTTGGCTTGGACTTTGTCCAAGATACTACCCAGCAGATCCAGATGATCAGGGAAAAGTTGAAGCAGGCGCAGAATTGCCAGAAAAGCTACTATGATGTCAAGCATCGTCCACTGGAGTTCAGTGAGGGTGAGCACGTGTTTGTGAGACTTTCACCTGTCACCAGTGTTGGATGGGCACTCGGAGTGAGGAAGTTGAGCCCGCGGTTCATTGGGCCCTACCAGATCCTTGGTAGAGTAGGACCTGTTGCCTATCGACTTGCCTTACCTCCGAACCTAGCCAACATCCATGACGTGTTTCACGTGTCTCAGCTTCGGAGTTACATAGCAGATCCTTCGCACGTGGTGCAGCCGGATGATGTGGAGGTTCGGGAGAACCTAAAGACTCCCGTCGGACCACTCAGGATTCTCGATCGAGGCGGGAAACAGCTTAGAAGCAAGATTATTCCAATGGTCAAGGTGCAGTGGACTGGGCGTAGTCCCGAGGAGTGCACGTGGGAGCGAGAGGACGAGCTTCTCCGACAGTATCCCGACTTCCGAGACAGGTATGTTTCTGATTTTGAGGACAAAATCCTTAAAAAGGTGGGGTGAATGTAAGAACCTGCACCGTTAATTAAGGTAATTAGTGAATTAATTATGATAATTAGGAAATGATTCCATAATTGACCTTAATAATTAATATTGGGCTTAAATAATTATATTGAGTGAGTAAAAATGCTGAAAGTCGCTTTTCGGAAGAAAAGCGCACATACCGGTTCTGCTGCCCGGTATAAATGCGTACCATAAAAGTATCCCGGAAAATTATAACGAATGCATGATAATTACTAGAATATTATGTAGGACTTGTAAAACAAGTTTCAAGTCAAAATAATGTAATCTGATGCCAGAACTGATACTGGCTATGGAAAAGCGCGTACCGGAAAGGTGCTCCGTAAAATAAAATAAAAATATGACAAATCTTAGAAAAATGTGTAGGTCTAGATTCCAAAGTTTGGGATCAAGATCTTTTGAGTTTCTATTAAGGCTAATACTGCGCTTAAGTGGCCAATTGCCTATATAGTCATTAGTTGGGCACAAAACCCTAAATAACCAATTTGTCTACGTAGGTTTCTTGGTAGAGGCTGAGCATTTTCTGCCCTTTGTTCTTCCTTCCCTTCCTTGAGTCAAGTAGCCATTTTCTTCACATTTCCTCTTCTAAACACTTGGTTGGGTGGGTTGTGGGAGTGTGAGGCTGCTTTCTCTGCACACTCAGCCATTGTGCGGTGTGTTTTGAGGTCTGTTTTGGGGGGTTGAGTTGTGTTGAGAGGGGAAGTTGTGGGCTTTTCCTTGGTTGTGGAAGCTCCAAAAAGCAACCTTTGGGTAGAAAGATCAAGTCTTGAGCACCATTTTCGTACACCCTTGTGTGGCCTGAGTTGAGGAGCTTTTGGAGGGCTCCAAGAGCACACATTCTCTGTTTTGAGCTTTGGCAAGCCTTGTCACCTTTGATCTTAAGTTTTGATGCTTAAAGTTGATGTCTTTGTCATGTTTAATGAGTAAACAAGTAGGTATAATGAGTATGAACCTAAAACAGATTAAAGATGCATGCTTTAACGTGTACATGTGTTAAAAGTTGAATCTTTGGAATGGATATTCACGAAATGCAGAAACTGCATTCTGTCGTGAGATATCCGGATATTTGTCGAACAGATATCCGGATATCCATATCCGGATATGGTATCCGGATATTGGTATCCGAATGCGGGATCTGGGTATCCGGATATGGTATATCCGGATATGGTAAGTGTGATATCCGGATATGGCATATCCTGATATGTCCCTTGTAATATCCGGATATTCTGAGAATTTCGCAGAACAGTAGCTGTACTGTGTGAACAGTAAGCTATTAGGGGTTTGTGGACCCTAGATTAAGGAAGTTGAACTTCTGTAATTAATGAACTAAGTCAGAATCACATGATTAAGGGCTTATGGCTTTGTTGGAAGCCTTAAGACGTAAAACGTAAAGGAAAGGCGTAGTCTTTAAGTTGTATGCTTGTGTTGCATAATTAATGATATATTATTGGTCCATATCAGATTGTGATACTGCTGAGTTTGGACTTGAGAGTGGTTGGACTCTTGGCTTGGATAGCTAGCTTGCAAGGAAAGCTTTCGTGTCCTCGGTTTAGCCATTTTGTGGTTCCACCATGTCCCATGGGGATGTGGTTTATGCATGCTGTGTTACATGCTTTGATGTTTTGGAAATGTTGTTGAGCTATTATATGCAATGTGCTTTTATGATATGCATGTGATGTCCACCTATACGGTAAGCCTGAGTATGTAGCACATACAAGATGGTGAGGCTGTGGGTGAGGTGCAAGCGGTGTTCCTTGTACTTATGTGGGTATAGACGTATTCCTGCATTTCTCTGGCCAGTAGATTGTATAAACACACATGGCATGAATATCTGTTGCACTGCATAGTTTTGGAACTTATATTGTAAATACTGTTTTTTTTTTTTGAACTTATATTACACATGTAAGTGAGCTTGGGGTGGAAGACCTTGAGGACCCCTTGCCTTACTGAGATTTCTTGTTTAGAGATCTCACCCCACGTTTGGGGATGCTTATTTCAAGATCAGGTAATGTTGAGGGCTCAGGTGGCAGGAGGCCAGAGCTGAGTTGATATATTATGACATGCTGGATGTGACTGCTGTTATGTTTTCCCGCTTTGATTATGATATTATGCTGAGACTGTTATTGGGCATTGTTGCCTTATTTGGTGAGCATGGGGTTTGTCCATGCCACACAGACTTGTTATTGTCTTTTGAGTTAAAGTTGTATTAAAGTATCAGGATTTTTGGTCCAGGCTATGTGTTGTAGTCCTGTGGCTTTAGATACTCACTTTATATTTATTTATGAGGTATTCAGTTAGTTGTCTTGCAATTTACATACAGGCAGTATTTTATGATATTGATTAAGTAATCAAGTTGGTTAAGATTAATGACGTCATAATTGAATTAAAGAAAAAGTTATTCCGCATTTTAATTAAGCGTGGCTTAATACGATAGTATGTTAACAATCCGGGTTAAAACGAGCTGTTACAAGAAGTCCTCTTGAACTGATTCGGCGCTTGCCGAGGTGCCATCTGTTTTCCCTTTCCCTTGTTCCCAAACTTCCTGTCTCGCCAAGAAGTGGAACTACCAGCTACTTTCGTCGTCGTCATCTTCTCATCTGCCTTGGCCCTCTTGGCCTTACTCGTGCTGTGGAAGTCCTCAATATCACGACACTACTGAACCAACGTCCCAAAGTCTCTAGAAGCAGACCCAGCTAGATAACCAACAATATCCTCACTAAGTCCCCTGCGGAACTTAGCAGCCAAGAATGTAGGAGTAGGCCTCGCCATCCTGAAGTATGAAAACTTCACCAGTTCATTGAACTTGGCCAGGTACTCGTCAATTGACAACGAGCCCTGAACCAATCTGTCAAACTCCCCTTGCTTCCTCTCCTGTGCATCATACGGGAAGTACTGACGCAGAAAGAACTCCTCAAAGAACGGCCACGTCATCACACGGCCCTGTATCTCATAGATAAGAGAAATATTGGTCCATCACTCATGGGTCTCGCCCTCCAGCATGTAAGTGGCAAACATCAGCTTCTGCGGATCTGAACACTGCATGATCCGGAAGATCTTGTCTAACGCCTGTAGCCATCTAGCAGCAGCAATGGGATCATAAGATCCATCAAAAGAAGGTGGCTTATGCTTGCGAAAAGCATTCAGCCGACGGTCGATAGCATCTCTATCTTCAACAAAATCCACAAAGGGCTCCATCACCCCAGTCGCATGACCAGTGCCCTCAACTTGACTCTGGCCCTCTTCCTGCTCACTAGGCGGTGGTGGAGGCGGTGGTGGCGGCGGTGGAGGTGGTGGCGGTGGGAACTGACCAACAGCGAGACCAGCTCTCATGTCCTCCAGCATGACCCTCATCATGGTCATGTTCGCCAAACGGTTCGCCTCAAGCGCATCCTCTGTGGCTCTCCGGTTTGCTTCTCGAGCAACGTCCATCATTGCCACGTTGGCCACTCTCGATGCCTCCTGCATCTCAGCTAATGCAGTCAGGATTGGGTCGGGTTGACCCTCGACAGTCTCTCGTGTTCTCCTGGGTCCTACCATGACTCTGCACAAGTTACACAATTTATGAGTTGACCAGGCCCACGCAATGTGATCACATATGCATCATCATAATAAAAGCCATTGGAGTAACACACAAGACATACACAACCAAACATCCTAATCATTGCAATACAGACAGGCTTTTCCCTAGAACCGTTGCTCTGATATCATAAAATGTAACACCCCGTGTATACCCGGAATATTAACATTATATCGTTTTAAGCGGTGCTTAATTAAAAAAATGCGAAATATTATTTTTCTTTTCAATTATGACGTCATTATCAATAACCAACTTGATTACTTAATCAATTTCATAAAAACCAATACCTGTATGTAAATTGCAAGACAACTAACTGAAATACCTCATAACATATAGATAAGTGTGTATCTAAAATCACGGATCTACATCACGTAGTCCGGACAATATCCTGATACATTATTACAACATCAAATAAAACTAAAACATAACAAGTCTACGTGGCATGGACAAACCCCATGCTCACCAAATAAACAACATCGCCATCCAAGTCTCAACATAATACTCCATAAACATAAATGAATCTAACAGCACATCATCAACAGGCACAATCAGCATATAAATCAGCACTATCTAACTCAACTCTGGCCTCCTGCCACCGGAGGTCTCAACATTACCTGAACCTGAAATAAGCGTCCCCAAACGTGGGGTGAGATCTCTAATCAAAGAAATCTCAGTAAGACAAGGGGTCCTCAAGGATCTTCCACCCCAAGCTCACTTACATATGCAATATAAGTTCTAAAAGCAGTAATTCAATATAAGTTCCAAAACTATGCAGTGCAATAGATATCAATGACAAGTGTGTTTATCGCTATCTACTGGCCAGAGAAATGCAGGAATACGTCTATACCTACATGAGCACAAGGAACACCGCTTGCACCTCACCCACAGCCTCACCATCTTGTAAGTACTGCATACTCAGGCTTACCGTATAGGTGGACATCACATGCATATCATAAAAGCACATTGCATATAATAGCTCAACAGCATTTCCAAAACATCAAAGCATGTAACACAGCATGCATATAACCATATCCCCATGGGACATGGTAGAACCACAACATAGCTAAATCGAGGACACGAAAGCTTACCTCTTAAGCTAGCTATCCAAGTCACAAGCTCAAAGTCCAAACACAGCAGTATCACAATCTGTTATAGACCATAAACATATCAATAAACATGCATCTCAAGCATACAATATAAATACAACGCCTTTTTTTATGTTTTACGTCTTAAGGCTTCTAACAAAGCAACAAGCACTTAATCACATGATTCTGACTTAGTCTAGTAATTAAAAAAGTTCAACTTCCTAATCAAACCCCCAATAGCCTATTGTATGAACAGTAAAGCTACTATTCTTCGAAATCCCAGAATATCCGGATATTCCTCGGGGCATATCCGGATATGCAATATCCGGATATCACACTGACCATATCCGGATATTCAATATCCAGATATCCAGATCCGGATACCATATCCGGATATCAATATCCGGATATCTGTTCAACAAATATCCGGATATTTCACGACAGAATGCAGTTCTGCATTTTCGTGAAGATATCCTTCCAAGGTTGAGTTTTTACCGATTAAAGACCCTAAAGTATGCATTTCTAGGTGTGTTTGACATTACACAACGTTAAGTTATCATCTTTTAGCCTTTACATGCATCAAGGTTCCATTTTTAACTAAGAAAACTCAAGTTCAAAGATAGTGATCATACCACAAGCCAAAACAGAGGTAGATGATGCTCTAGGAGCTCTCTCAACTGCTCCAAAACTCAGGTCATACAAGGTGCACGAAAATGGCGAGAAAGGTTAGTTCTTTTCTTCACAAGGTACTTTCTTGGAGCATCAAACACCAAGAATGTGACACCACAACACCAAACCAGAAACTCAGCACTTCAAACCTCAAAATGCAGAAGCAAGAACTCAGAAACAAGGTCTTCTCACTCTCACAAGGTGGCTCACACCAAGAAATGATGATCAAGAGAAGAAACCAAGGTTAAAGGTGGTGTCTTTGGTGAGAAAATGGAGAAGAAATGGAGTGACAAGGTGGCTGTTCTCACACTTAGAAAAACTCACGCTGGAGGCTCCTCAAAACGACCTAGGATCATGTGCCAAGCCTATTTATAGCCGCTTACGTTTTAATCATACAATATTAACTTAATTAGCTACGCTTAGCATTTTAATCCTAAATTTAGGATTCTTAACCTACTTGATTTTACAAGAATTATCATATTTTTATTTTATTTTTCTGAACAACTTTTCGGTATGCGCATTTCCATAGCCAGTATCAGTTCTAGCACCAGTTCTCTTTATTTTGACTTGAAACTTGTTTTAAAAGTCCTACATTTTATTCTAGTAATTATCATGCACTCATTATAATTTTCCCGGATACTTTTTCAGTACGCATTTATACCGACTAGCAGAACCGGTATTTGCACTTTTCTTCCGAAAAGCGACTTTCAGCATTCTTACCCACTTACTATAATTATTTAAGCCACGTAATAATTATTAGGGTCAATTTTGGAATCATTTCCTAATTTATCACAATTAATCAATTAATTTCCTTAATTAGCGGTGCGAGTTCTTACAACATTCTCTGACGTGCCTTCCCCACCATCACAGCCTGCTCACTTTTCACCAACTATCATATCACCACCCTCTCTTAGGCAACAACAAGGAGAGGGGAGAACAGAAAAAGAAGCAGCACCTGCTACAGAAACACCAGTGGCTGAGCAAGAAGCTCAGACACCAAAAAGAACCGACAAAGGGAAGGGGACACTTGTAGAGTCCCCTAAAAAGAAGAAAAAGCCATCTGTTCCTAGACAACTGAGTCTGGGAGGTCCCCTCTCTTACCCTATTATCCATCCCGATACCTCTGGGGATGAGGCTCTAGCAAGAGCTTTAGCAGAGGGAGAAGGGATGGTTACTCCTCAACTATTGGAGGAACCACTAAAGCAAGGCCCTCAGTATCCCATATACCAGAGGCACCTATGACTGTTGGCAGCAGCCAGCAAGCTGTTGATAGCAGCCAACCACAAAACCAGCAGAAACCCTATTCCTCCACTCCAGCAATTCCCCTCCCCACAAAGAAGAAATCACAAATTGGGATTGCTGAGATATTTGAGATGCTGGGAATGAGGGCAGAAAAGCTGGTGCCAACAAAGCAATTTGTTCCCCATATTGACATGACAAGCACCAATTATGAGCTGAGAGCTCTAAGGGACGGATTGAACCAATTCTCTTCCTCCTTTAACCAATTCCAGGAACAACAGAAGGAAGAAAGAGAGCAGCATCTCAGCACCATCAGAACAGCCATCAAAGAAGCCAATGCTGCAGCTTCTGAGTCATCACTACAAGCTGTTAAGAGTGAGATCAGGAGAGCATCTGAATCCCTGATTCACTTCAACTCCACGCACAACTACAGAGCTGAACTCCTACTGAGTAAACTCCTCCTCAAACATGCTGAAGAACGACAAGAAACCAAAGAAGCCAACAAGGCCTTTGGAACGTACTTAGAGCAGAGGATTTACCAACTAGAAACAAGGCTGGTGAATGTTGAAGGACATCTTGTCCACATTCTCCATGGCAGGACAATGATGAGGTCCACCATCAACTCCCTTGTTGCTATAATCGGTGATATACTGAAAGACACTAAGAAATGGCTCCCTGCAGCTGAAGTGATAAGATTGAAAGATCTGCTCAGAAGGAGGCCACTTATACAAGAGGAGGTTGATGAGGCCAAGGAAGCCGAGAGTGCTCAGAAGGACACCAGACGTCCCCAATGAAAAGGAGAAAACCCTCCTAGTTATTTAGCTTAGTTATTATGTTTATTTTCATTCCTTTTCTTTTTCGTTCCCTTGTAAATAATCTTTTTGTAATGAAAAAGACTTTTTGATCAAACTGCTTGGTACATACATTTTAGTTATAGTATTAAGATTGCCCAATTTTTTTTTATTAACCAACTACATGAGACACAAAGTCACTGATTAATCATGCTTATTCTTTCTATGAATACCTGAAATAGAAAAAAAGTGCAGGGAGTTTAATCCTCAGATTTTTTAAGGAAGCTGATCTGTGTGAACTAAAGCTGGTAAGGAACGAAGAAAAAGGCCAAACACTCACTTATGGACTAGATGGCTCACAAGTTTCCATATTCCTATGGCTCCCTTGACTCCAACAGGTACTCAGTACAAAACCTTAAAATGGACGAGTTGACCCCTTATTCCTAAGGTGACCAATAGTGTTTTTGCCATGACACTACCTTCCCCCAATGGCTAAGCTGTCTGAAATCCATTCCTTATGGAAGTTCCTTTCTCAGTATGTGTTCAATTTTCATTGATACACAATGAATATAGCTTACTTAGCCAAATAAAGACAAAAATCTTCAGTCAAGAGTTTCGAAAATAATTCTTTAAGAGTTCTGCAGCTTATCCGTTCCACAGATAGTTCAGCTCATGGCTGAGATTTTAAACATAATTATTCCAAGCTGAAATCCCATAGACCTGAGATTCAGCTTAGAGATAACGAATGGAACGAAAAGAAGAAGTACTTATATTAAATTGAAATACAGTTACAATGAACAATAAAAATGGAGAAGATGGTTTGGTGCTCGTGAGGAGTCTTAAGGGGTGAAATAGAAAAGAGTAGAAGGGTTGTCACTTAACTACAGTTAAAACTTATATAAAAACTAACTATTGCTACTACTAGGTGATCTCTTCTTTTAGGACTTCAATCCCTCCAGAATTCGATGATGTTTTTGTGTTTGGGATGTCCTTTTTATAGGTAGAAGAGGAGTGGCAATCCTCCAATTCTTATATGAATTGGCATATTGAGCAAATATCGACCCCAATTCGTTGGCCGCTTTCAGTGAAACCCAGCTAGGCTTCTTCAGTGAAGGCGACAATTGGAAGCAATAAAAGAATAGTCGCACAGAGCACGCCCATCCAAAGTATCGGGATATCTTTTCGAAGACGCGAACAAACGCCCAACCATTAGGATGCAGTTGTGAGGGTGCGACCCGTAGGTGAGATAACACCCCCATCTCAAACTCTGATAGGGGGTACCTCACTCTTTGATCTGTGAAATAAGTTTTATACACCATGAACCACCATCGTTAGATCGCTGGACGACGACGTTTGTCACAAACTCGGTCATCACCTCCGACCACGACTCCCCGCCACTTTATCTCTTCCTCAGCATTTTCAGCTAGATCAAAATTTGCTTCAGTTTGGTAGGCGTGGTTTAAGACATTCCCGTCGACGTAACAAGAAGAGGTGGATGCCACCCTCGGGTCTACCCATTCCCTAGCCAACAAGCATTCGTCCATCTTAGCAACCGCCGTAAGCCAAGAGAGACTTCGAATCCAACCTGGGAGCGACAAACACACAGTCAATCGCCTAACACTCAACCGATGCCAAGAATGTCAACAAAGAAGTAACCCCGAACCTCCACTTAACCCCGCCACCACTCCAGCAACCGCCGACACTACCTCACCACCAACTCAAAGTAAAATAACTCAACACACAAGAGTCGGAGGTTTCGAAGAACTCGAAGTGTAAAAATCTGAGTAACTTAAAGGAGAAGGCCACCAAGCAGGCGGTATATTATAAAACCCCAAGTCTTCATTGTTAGCATATGGGTGTCCTAGAGACAATCTTTTGATTAAATAAAGGACACTAGATGTAGAACTTTGTTTGTCGCAAATAAATGAAAGCACTATTTATTCAGTTTCATATTGTGTCTCGATATTACTGTTAATATTATATGAACGAACTGGATAAACCCCTTGGAATAGAACAGGTATCTCTTGAGTATCTGTGATGAGATCACGATCATGAGGATTCAAGGATATTGCATGTCTATTCCTAATTATATGTTCCTAGTCTAGAGACACTGAGTTTGGGGATCAATGATCTCGAGTAAAGACTAGTACGACTTATCTACTTGTATATGGATACAAGGTAAATACCTCATGAGCTGCAGATATGGACATATCTTAGCTAAAGTCGTGGGTGGACCTATAAGAGTATAGCTCGCACTGAACAGACCCAAAAGAGACTCTATGAGGAAATCTCACAGATAGTGTCATTAGAGTAATCTCTTTATGTTTGGGTATGTCTTTCCTTAGACCAGAAGTTATTACCTAGACTGTGTTCTTGAAGGCATGTTTTGATTGTATACCTCGTCTGCCTGAAACATGGAGACTCATAGGTATACTGTTGGGCGTGTCCTTAAAGGGCACAGGGCTAGGGTAATAAGCTGAAGGAATTCGTCAAATCTCTGTGAGAGATTAGGTTGTCTGTAAACCGGAGAAATCGGGATGACATTTACAGGGACTCGGGAATCTATGCATAGTAAAAGAGATCATGAGATGATCTGCCTTTAGAGTCAGTAAATTGAAGATTCCCTATTTCGAATAAAGTTTACCCTAAACCGCAGGGGTTGATACATTTCCTTACCCTAGGTTAATGGGAAGATAACCGAGACGAAGGGAAATACATACGGTAACCAAATATGTGCAATAGGATGATCAAGTCATTAATCTGACTAGTTCTGGGGCAACAAAGCATTGCTAGTGCTCTGTGTTGTCATTAATTGGGTTGTGGGCTTGTTGGGCCCAAGCCCAGTTATGTCAGAAGCTAAGTTGGACCTAATGGGTCACACACTAACACCTTGTAGTCATGATGGACTAGCTTTAAAGGTATTGGGCCTAATAATGGTTGTTAGCCCAAGAAACTGTTTGAAAGCCCACCTAAATGGGTGGGTGGTGCATGGAGCTTAGTAATGGGCTTGGATAGTCCAAGCCATTACTAGTTAATTTAATTAGTTAAATTAATAATCAAATATTTGAATTTCGAATTTTGAATTTGAAATTTGAATTTTGAAATTTGAATTTGGAATTTGAATTTTGAAATTCGAATTTTGAATTTGAAATTTGAAATTTGAATTTTGAAATTGGAATTTGAAATTTGAATTTTGAATTTGGAATTTGAATTTGAAATTTTGAATTTTGAATTTGAATGTTTGAACATTTGAATTCAAGTGTTTGAATTCGAATTTGAATTGCCTTTGAAAAGTTGTTTCATAACAAAAGGATAAGACATGATCTTATTGGAGCATATTCCTTGGATCAAGAAGCATCTTTGGAGCACTTCCTTGGGCTGTTTGGTGCGCAAGTTTAAGTGATAAGAATGTCATCTTATCACTTAAAACAAAGCTCCATTCAGATTTGGTGGTTGAGGGAATCAGTGGGTGAGTTGATTCAAATTTTGAATGCAACTACTCAATATATTTGGACCCCTTCTAGGGCTGAATTATGCGCATGAAAAATGTATACTATATGATAGTTTATGAATTTAAGTTTAAATTATTTTGAACTTAATTTCATGTGGATAAGATTGGAGGTTGTTGGCAAAATTGGCTTTGCAACAGCTCCACCTTATCCTCCCTGTTCCATGCGCAAATTTCAAAAGAGTTTGAAAGTTGGTTTTCATTTTGAATGATTTAAATCTCTCCTCCTCTCCAAGTGTGCGCATAACACTTGTTCCTCACCTTAGGGTTTTGAGAAAACCTAGCCAACTCTCCTCCATCTATGCACCATTCTGTAGGGTAGTTCACTACACCTTTCCAAACAGAATACATAGCCTCCACCTTCACCACTTGTGCGCATAGCAAGCCTCACTGTGGTGTTCATCTGGTGGCATTCAAGAAAGGGTTCTTGCATCATTGACGAACGGTGGTGTGGATCACCATTAGAGGGTTTGAACCCTTCAAGCCTGACATCTGATCTCCCTGACTGATCAGGCCAAAAATAAGGTAACATCATGCTGTCCTAAAGCATGAACCTTTGTGTGCATGTATGTTCCGCAGTAAAATTTTTGTTTTACACCTTACATGCATCGGCCTTCAAAGGCCAGTTTAACTTTCAAGTGGTATCAGAGCCAGGTTGCTTTACCATCGACGGGTGATGGTACCTTGTTTGTGAAAAGAGTTTTTCACGGTCAAAAATATTTAAAGGGTTAAAGTTTAAATTCTGCATATGGATTTTGAATCACAAATCCTTTAAAGTGTTAAAGTTTTTGTTTTTATGAACATGTAAATTTGATTCTGTGTTCATAAAACATTATGCATCATGGTTTAGTTTCTTTTTCTTTATGAAAGTTTTAAAAGGAACACCCTTTTTGAAAGGGTAGATTCGGCCATGGAGGGTACTAAGAGTACCTTAAATGATTTCTTATTTTTCTCCATGAATTGTGTCATGTTTATATGCATGAAATTTTGTGACAAAATTTATCATATAGTCACCTATATGGTTCGGCCATGTAGTGGTTTATGGCTACATGCATGGCTTAATTTTGTTTTCTTTGAGAAAGAATTAACAAAATTTGAATTGAAATTGTTTTTTAAATTCGGCCAATGAGAAATTTAAGATTATGAATCTTGATGTTATTTTGATGTTTAAATGTTAAATGTCAAAATACATGTGAAAATGTTATGTGATAATATAATGTTTGTGTTTGCAAGTTTTGAACTTTTCAGGTACAAACAGGAAGGGGATGGTCATGGTGCCCGGATTTGATTTTTTTTGAATTTTAAATTAATGTGTAATCGCGCATTTTAATTTACAAGTGTATTTGTAATTTAAATTTTGTAATTTTGTCCCTCCAAAATGTTATGGAGTTTCTTTATTATTTGTAATTAGAGAAATAGGCTAGTGGCGTATAGACGACAAGCGGCCGTTGCTTAAAGAAGCAAAAAGGACAAAAGCGCGAGCACCATGACTATCTCAATATAAATTGTTTATATGCATGTATGATTAGAACGTCTAGTATGCATGAATTGGGCAAACCGCGTTTTGTATGGTTATTATGTTTGTCCAAAAGCGACTAGTGTATACCGATAGATGTTTGACATAGGTAACGACTAGCATGATAACTTACAATATGCGTTTGATGGGACCTAATTAACCCCAAGATAAAAGGAACCCTTAAAAGGAATAAATAATTAAGCATATGATTACCTCCCACCACCAATGCTACTCAAAACTCTTCTACATAGTGGTGCTCCACAACTCAGTTGGGACCCACTATTTCGTTGGGCAAGAGTAGTGTTTGAAGTGTAAGACACTTAGGGTGCTGGTTTAATGCTTAACTAAGACATAAATTGCAGGCACAGCCGGACTTATGTGCTTAGGGTAATGGTGCTAGGTTGGTTGCATGAGATGCACCACTAAGTGACAAAGTGTTGTCAACCTAATGTTAAGAGAGGGTATGAGATACTGTTGATAAAGATCAACCCTTTATTTAAATTAATCCTGCGGTCTCAGACGGAGGTTAAAATAAATAATCGCACTCTTAATCCCACTAAGGTAAAATCTAAAGTAGATTAACCCTAAGTCAAAAGGAAGGGTCATTGACTTAGATAAAATAGTGGGAGTGCCAAATTATTTCAAGTCTTTAATAATTTGCTTTTAACTACATAACCGTATATTAACTAAAACTATCTTTACATCCTTTTCAGCTTATAGTATGACTAATCCACTGTCACTGCGTTCAATACTCGATACGAATAAATTGACCGGTTCAAATTTTATGGACTGGTATCGGAACCTAAGAATAGTTCTAAGGGCCGAAAAGATTGCCTACGTTTTAGATGCTGTAATACCCGTAGCTCCACGGGAAGGGGAAGAAGGGTTTGCGGAATTTGATTTCGTAACCCACCAACAGCACTTGGATGACAATGTGATGGCAGTATGCATCATGTTGGCATCCATGTCACCTGAACTGCAAAAGCAGCATGAGCATATGGATGCTCCCTCTATTATCGTACATCTCAAGGAGTTGTATGATATTAAAGGCAGGCATGAGAGGTATGAGGCCTCAAGAGAACTGTTCTCTTGTAGGATGACTGAGAGCATGTCTGTTGGCAGCCATGTGCTCTCAAGATGATCGGGCTGATTGAGAAGCTAGGAAACCTAGGCTTCATCATGGATGCCGAGCTAAGTAATGACTTAGTCCTCACCTCACTTCCACCTTCCTTCAGTCAATTCATCATGAATTACAATATGCATGGGATGCAAGTGAGCTTGCCTGAGTTGTTAAGCATGTTAACAACAGCTGAAGTGTCTATCAAGAAGGATAGGACACAGGCTCTTTTGATTGGTGGGCCTAGCAAGGCCAAGGGAAAGGGTAAGGAGCCTGCAAAAGGTGACCCCCTTAAGCCCAAAGGAAAATCCAAGAAGAAGAAGGGCAAGAAGAAGGGTAAGAAGGCACCTAAGGACAAGGGTGATGCTGAGTGCTTCCATTGTGGCAAGAAAGGCCACTGGAAGAGGAATTGTCCAGACTACCTGAACAATGTGAAGGACAAGAAGCATGGTGATGCTTCTGCCTCAGGTATTTTCATGATTGAGATAAATTATTCTTATGCTAATCCATCCTCATGGGTATTGGATACCGAATGCGGTTCTCATATCTGCAATATGTTGCAGGTACTTAGGAGCCCAAGGAGATTGGATAGAAACGAGGTGGATCTCCGCGTTGGTAATGGAGCAAGAGTTGATGCTCATTCAGTTGGAGATGCTGACCTTATTTTGCCTACGGGCCTTTTATTGCATTTGAATAATTGTCTTTATGTTCCGCATATTTCTAGAAACATTATTTCAATTTCTTGTTTAGAACAAGATGGTTATACTTTTAGTATTAGGGATGGTACTTTTTCTATCATTTTGAATGATATGGTTTACGGTACTGCTTCTTTAATAAATGGATTGTATGTGTTAGAAATGGGAAATGAAGTGCTCAATATAGATGTGAAACGACCTAGGACGGATAATCAATCTTATCTTTAGCACTGTAGACTAGGGCACATAAATGAAACAAGATTGTCTAGGATGCATAGAGATGGATACCTGGACTCCATGGATTTGGAATCCTATGGACAGTGTGAATCTTGTCTAGCTGGGAAAATGATTCAACAAAAGCCCAAAGGGCTTGAGAGTCATAGGGCTAGTGAGTTATTAGAACTCATTCATACTGATGTATGTGGCCCAATGTCTATTGAGGCTAGAGGTGGATATTCTTATTTCATTACCTTTACAGATGACAAATCAAGATTTGGGTATATATACCTAATGAGATATAAATCTGAAGCGTTTGAAAAGTTCAAAGAGTTTAGGAATGAAGTGGAGAAACAACGTGGCAAGATGATTAAGACATTACGATCAGATCGTGGTGGTGAATATTTGAGCCACGAGTTTCAGGGTTATCTGAGAGAAAATGGAATTCTCTCACAATTTACCGCTCCTTACACACCACACCAAAACGGTGTCTCCGAAAGGAGAAACAGGACCTTGTTAGACATGGTTAGGTCTATGATGAGTGAGACTCAACTTCCAAAATCGTTTTGGGGATATGCCTTAGACACAGCGGCATACCTTCTAAATAGGGTACCGTCTAAATCTGTTCAGACCACACCATATGAGATATGGAGTGGTAGAGACCCAACCTGAGTTACCTCAGGGTATGGGGATCGCTAGCTTATGTCAAAGCGTTGACATCAGACAAGCTTAGTGCTAAGAGTACTAAATGTCTATTTGTGGGGTATCCTAAAGGTACTAAGGGATACTACTTCTACTCCATGGAAGAACACAAAGTGTTTGTGTCAAAGAATGCTGAGTTCCTTAAGAAGGGTTTGATCTTTCAAGGAGGCAGTGGGAGTAAGATTGATCTTGAAGAAGTGCAAGATCCACAAGAACAGATTGAGGAACCAGAGTCTGCTCCGCAGGCGACGTTCTCCAATGGAGAAGTAAACACACAACTCCGTAGATCTACGATCCACCTGAAAGGTACGGGTTTGTGATTGAGAATCAGCAAACTGTTGAGGATGATGAACCAAGTAACTACGAGGAGGCGGTCAAAGATGTTGACTCCTCAAGATGGCTTGAAGCCATGGAATCTGAAATGGATTCGATGTATCAGAACAAGGTATGGACCTTGGTTCCTAAACCGCAAGGAATAGTTCCTATCGATAATAAATGGGTCTTTAAAATAAAGACTGATGCAGATGGCAACGTTCAGACCTACAAAGCTAGGTTGGTGGCGAAAGGGTATCGTCAAAGACAAGGAGTTGACTATGATGAAACTTTCTCACCAGTTGCCATGATCAAATCTATTATGATCATGCTTGCAATAGCAGCATACAACGACTATGAAATTTGGCAAATGGATGTCAAGACCGCCTTCTTGAATGGGTTCTTGAAGGAGGAAGTGTACATGACACAACCTGAAGGCTTTGAAATCAAAGATCAGGAGCATATGGTATGCAAACTACAAAGGTCAATATATGGGCTAAAGCAAGCATCAAGGAGTTGGAATATACGTTTTGATGAAGTCGTTAAGAGTAACGGTTTTATCAAGAACGAGGATGAACCTTGTGTTTATAGAAAGGTTAGTGGGAGTAATGTCGTCTTCCTAGTGCTCTATGTAGATGACATATTGCTAATAGGAAATGACATCCCCACATTAAAAATAATGAAGGAGTGGCTTTCAGAAAACTTTACCATGAAGGATTTGGGAGAGGCATCCTTTATATTCGGTATAAAGATCTATAGAGATAGATCCAAGAGGCTGCTGGGTTTATCTCAATCCACGTACGTTGACAAGATGCTAAAGAAGTTTAGCATGGAAGGGTCGAAAAGGGGTTTTCTTCCTGTCAGTCATGGGGTACACCTATCAAGGGCTATGTGTCCTAAGTCACAGCCTGAGAAGGATCGCATGAGTGGAATTCCATACGCTTCAGCTATTGGATCCATCATATATGCCATGATATGTACGAGACCAGATGTCTCATATGCTTTAAGCATTACGAGCAGATACCAGTCAGACCCTAGAGAGGGTCACTGGACGGCAGTCAAAACCATCCTTAAATACTTAAGAAGAACTAAGGATGCATTTCTGGTCTATGGTGGGGTTAATGAGTTAACAGTGAAAGGGTTCACTGATGCCAGCTTTCAGAGTGACAAAGATGACTGCAAGTCACAGTCAAGATTCGTATTCACCTTAAATGGTGGGGCAGTGTCTTGGAAAAGTTCCAAGCAGGAGACAACAGCAGATTCAACGACAGAGGCTGAATACATAGCTGCTTCAGAAGCAGCTAAGGAGGCAGTGTGGATCAAGAAGTTCATAAATGAACTAAGGGTGGTTCCAAGCGTGGATGAGCCCATACAGTTGCTTTGCGACAACACAGGAGCCATTGCGCAGTCAAAGGAACCTAGGTCTCATCAAAGATCTAAACACGTGCTCCGTAGATATCATTTGATTAGAGAAATCATTGATATGAATGATGTAAAAATGGATTTTGTTCCCACAGACGATAACCTGGCCGATTCTCTGACAAAGGCTGTTTCTCAGAGAAAACATGATAGTCATTATGAGGCTTTGGGCATACGACTTAGGTCTGATTGGCTCTAGGCCAAGTGGGAGCTTGTTAGCATATGGGTGTCCTAGAGACAATCTTTTGATTAAATAAAGGACACTAGATGTAGAACTTTGTTTGTCGCAAATAAATGAAAGCACTATTTATTCAGTTTCATATTGTGTCTCGATATTACTGTTAATATTATATGAACGAACTGGATAAACCCCTTGGAATAGAACAGGTATCTCTTGAGTATCTGTGATGAGATCACGATCATGAGGATTCAAGGATATTTCATGTCTATTCCTAATTATATGTTCCTAGTCTAGAGACACTGAGTTTGGGGATCAGTGATCTCGAGTAAAGACTAGTACGACTTATCTACTTGTATATGGATACAAGGTAAAGACCTCATGAGCTGCAGATATGGAGATATCTTAGCTAAAGTTGTGGGTGGACCTATAAGAGTATAGCTCGCACTGAACAGACCCAAAAGAGACTCTATGAGGAAATCTCACAGATAATGTCATTAGAGTAATCTCTTTATGTTTGGGTATGTCTTTCCTTAGACCAGAAGTTATTACCTAGACTGTGTTCTTGAAGGCATGTTTTGATTGTATACCTCGTCTGCCTGAAACATGGAGACTCATAGGTATACTGTTGGGCGTGTCCTTAAAGGGCACAGGGCTAGGGTAATAAGCTGAAGGAATTCGTCAAATCTCTGTGAGAGATTAGGTTATCTGTAAACCGGAGAAATCGGGATGACATTTACAGGGACTCGGGAATCTATGCATAGTAAAAGAGATCATGAGATGATCTGCCTTTAGAGTCAGTAAATTGAAGATTCCCTATTTCGAATAAAGCTTACCCTAAACCGCAGAGGTTGATACATTTCCTTACCCTAGGTTAATGGGAAGATAACCGAGACGAAGGGAAATACATACGGTAACCAAATATGTGCAATAGGATGATCAAGTCATTAATCTGACTAGTTCTGGGGCAACAAAGCATTGCTAGTGCTCTGTGTTGTCATTAATTGGGTTGTGGGCTTGTTGGGCCCAAGCCCAGTTATGTCAGAAGCTAAGTTGGACCTAATGGGTCACACACTAACACCTTGCAGTCATGATGGACTAGCTTTAAAGGTATTGGGTCTAATAATGGTTGTTAGCCCAAGAAACTGTTTGGAAGCCCACCTAAATGGGTGGGTGGTGCATGGAGCTTAGTAATGGGCTTGGATAGTCCAAGCCATTACTAGTTAATTTAATTAGTTAAATTAATAATCAAATATTTGAATTTCGAATTTTGAATTTGAAATTTGAATTTGGAATTTGAATTTTGCAATTCGAATTTTGAAATTCGAATTTTGAATTTGAAATTTGAAATTTGAATTTTGAAATTGGAATTTCGAAATTCGAATTGTGAATTTGAAATTTGAAATTTGAATTTTGAAATTTGAATTTTGAATTGGAATTTTGAAATTCGAATTTTGAATTTTGAATTTTGAATTTGAATGTTTGAACATTTGAATTCAAGTGTTTGAATTCGAATTTGAATTGCCTTTGAAAAGTTGTTTCATAACAAAAGGATAAGACAGGATCTTATTGGAGCATATTCCTTGGATCAAGAAGCATCTTTGGAGCACTTCCTTGGGCTGTTTGGTGCGCAAGTTTAAGTGATAAGGATGTCTTCTTATCACTTAAAACAAAGCTCCATTCAGATTTGGTGGTTGAGGGAATTAGTGGGTGAGTTGATTCAAATTTTGAATGCAACTACTCAATATATTTGGACCCCTTCTAGGGCTGAATTATGCGCATGAAAAATGTATACTATATGATAGTTTATGAATTTAAGTTTAAATTATTTTGAACTTAATTCCATGTGGATAAGATTGGAGGTTGTTGGCAAAATTGGTTTTGCAACAGCTCCACCTTATCCTCCCTGTTCCATGCGCAAATTTCAAAAGAGTTTGAAAGTTGGTTTTCATTTTGAATGATTTAAATCTCTCCTCCTCTCCAAGTGTGCGCATAACACTTGTTCCTCACCTTAGGGTTTTGAGAAAACCTAGCCAACTCTCCTCCATCTATGCACCATTCTGTAGGGTAGTTCACTACACCTTTCCAAACAGAATACCTAGCCTCCACCTTCACCACTTGTGCGCATAGCAAGCCTCATTGTGGTGTTCATCTGGTGGCTTTCAAGAAAGGGTTCTTGCATCATTGACGAACGGTGGTGTGGATCACCATTAGAGGGTTTGAACCCTTCAAGCCTGACATCTGATCTCTCTGACTGATCAGGCCAAAAACAAGGTAACATCATGCTGTCTTAAAGCATGAACCTTTGTGTGCATGTATGTTCCGCAGTAAAATTTTTGTTTTACACCTTACATGCATCGGCCTTCAAAGGCCAGTTTAACTTTCATTCATAAATGGCATCCCACACGCCATACCTGACCAGCAGCCCATCCTCCGGGTGGTATCTACCCAGTCGGTTGTCTGTGGATTCGTCATATTTCTGGCGATGGAAGGACTGAGGAAGGTCGGGAATACGGCTACGTGGCGTGCGCAAGGCGCCAGAAGAGCCAACAGCTGGGTGGGTTGTTCCTAAAGAGCGAGGCTTGTAATAGTACTCTAAAGGACGGTTTTGCGGCAGGCGGTTAATTGAAGATAAAGGTCGAATAAGTCACCCTACTCCAAGATCGGATCGCCAGGAAACACGCCGAAGAGAACCAACCCGCCGGTCATTAGAACGACTGGAAGACCTAGGATGACTTCTTTGAGAAGGGCGTCTTTGAACCCCTTCACCAGTTTCACTCAACCGTCGCCCCCTAGACCCAGCAGGCCGGCGCGTGCCAGACCTAGAAGTGTCCACACCCACCACCATGAATACGGGAGCCAGATGCCTCACCTAAATAAGGAAGCACAGGTCCTAAGGCCCTCTCCGGTAAGAGATGCTGAATCTCCTCTTCACTAAAGCCAAGAAGCTCTGGAATCCTACCATGGGGTAATGACTCAACCCCAGGTACTAAAGAGCGATAGGTGGGAAAGGTGTTGTTTTCCCCACCACGGTTAGAAAGATACTCCCGTATGGTGGCCCTACTGCATTTTCATCCAATGAGTCGAAGGCCTCATCAAACTCCTCCTCCTTAACTTCCACCCCCAACTCAGGCAAGACCAGACCAAGCATGTCTGGTATCTTACCCATTGCTAGAAAAAGGAGTAGAGAAATTGAAGAAGCACAAAGAAATAACAAAGAAGAGGGCAAGGCACTGTACCTGAGATATCGCAAAGAATGAAGAAGGGAAGACCGGCACGAGCACTATCACAAGAAGGAAGAAGCGCAATGGGGAAGACAAACTCGAAAAGCCTCAGATGGGAGAAGAAAATGCCCAGAGAAGGGAGATTCTCCCTTAAATAGGACGAAGAGAAACCAATATGGTGTACACGTGTAATGCCTTATCACCATGACCGTAGGATGACACAACCGCCAGATGATTAGCGGTGAGGATGAAGGGCTTGATGGTAATTACAGGGGGAAAGGACACCCCTCACATCACATTAATGCGACGCGCATTGTGACGGTTGAGTGCTTGCAGTTATTCATAATGATGGTGCCAGCCATCATTGTTCCTCGGGAACCGCAAAGCCATTTTTCGCGTCAGGAAGGTGGAAAACCAGAGATTACCCCAGCCTCGAAATGCTTCGAAAACCCCAAAGGCGTGCCCAATAACCAAGACGTTAACCCTCACGCCTAATTCAACGTGTCGCCATCTGGGCGTTGCTCACGCCTAATTCAGCATCTCGCCATCTGGGCGTTGCTCACGCCTAATTCAACAGCCTGTGTCGCCATCTGGACGTTGCTCACGCCTAATTCAACAGCCTGTGTCGCCATCTGGGCATTGCTTATAACTCGTTTTATCTTGGCACCAAGCTACGCTTGCTACCAAGCTGGGGGGCTCCTGTTCTGGATGGCCCAGCAACTCCTGTTATGGGCGGCCCAACAACTCAGAGGCCCAAAGTCCCCAGCCCAACCTAAACTCCTCACCTACGTCAGCCCTACCGACAGTTGACCCACCCAATCCCCGACGTGACACCACTCCCTAGGAGAATCACCAAAATGTCCCACCTTGGGACCCCAACCCCCAAAAGGCAGTCGCCCCAGGTACCATAAGGGGGAACTGTCCTTTGTCATACGCTGACACCGCCAGACGCACGGAATGCAGCGCTGCTATCATAGCAGTGCCTGTCACGCCCCAAAGCATCGGCCCTCATAAGCGGATCCCAAGGAGGGTTGACCCCTACCTTACCCACTCACTGAAGGCTCATATGACCTTACCCTATAAATAGCCCCCTCCGGGGCACATTGAAGGTATCTTATTGCCCATTCATTTGAGTTCCCTGTTCGTTCACTAACCCTATATTGATTACTTGCTTTGCACTTGGAACAGTACCTCTGAGCCTGGTCTTTACCTGTGCTAAAGGTATCACCCATACAGTAACCATCCCCCCAAAGGGAACATAGTAGGCTTATTGATCCCAACGATACACATTTTATGGTTACAAAAACAAAAGGAAAATATCTCTTTATACACTGATCAATAGTCCAGGTGGACTCATGATTTTTTATAATAAGAGGTGCAAATAAAATATCAAAAATATATTATTAGAACTAATAGAAGTGATTAACTATTACAAATATTTTTTAAGAAAAGGCTAATTATTAGGATCAATAATATATTATTATTAAAAAATATTATTTTATACCAATAATAATGATAAATAAAAATTTAAGGAGTAGCGACCGCATTCAATACTCCTCCTATATATCCAATAGAAATCTTCAATCAAGTTATCATTTATGTTATAAGTTTTCTCGTCTATTTTTTTTTTTTTTTTTTGTCATAAGATAAAAATAATTCTTTAACAACAAAGTTTTGCGTCGTGTTAATAATGACTCAATTAACAATTAACAATATATAAATTAATTATTGAATTAATAGTATGTTCCTCTAAAATAGAATCAGATTAATTTAGTAACAAATTCATTATTAACTAATAATTAAGTCATCATTAACAGTAATAACAATGTGTGAAAATTAAATTGTAGTCTTCGAACAACTTTACTACTTATAGTTGTATTGGTGTACAGCTGTAGGATATAAAAAAACATGGCACAAGACGTCGATCGCACATCTATGTTGTCAACTCTTAATCTAAGGGCCACGTGAACGAGCACGGACATATAGAGCTGCCACATGCCACTAATGAATGGCGAGTGAAAGTTCTCTGTTTTGTTATTTTAAAAAGTTACATTTGGTCAATTCTTTTATGACCTAATACTATAATTTTTATTTCACAATAAATTTATTTGATGATTCTTGGTTTGATAAAGTCAATATCTTGATCCGTAGCGAACCTTGATGAAAATATTTTTTTTCTCTCACTAATTTACTGAATATCCCATATCTAGGACATTGATTTATAATTTATGTTTCACTTGTTTTCTTAAATATATTTAATTTATAGATCGAATTTAATATTGGTGAAGCTACACTTTTTTAATGGGAATGTGCAACGCATCTGGCAAATCGGTTGCTTGAAGTCAGTTTGGAGAACACAGTAAATATATCATTAAAATTACAGAAGATAGATAGAGAAGTTCTACAAACTTTGGGTAGCAAGCACCAATACAAAAACTAAAGCAGGAGGGCTAGTTCTCTCAATCATAGAATTGTTATAAGGAAGTAGGAGGAGTTCTTGAGTTTCAATAGCCACCCATGGACATTAAACCTTCGAACACTTTCATCCTCTATCTTATATTTGCACTCACTATTTTGGTTCTTGATTATGTGCCTTCCATTGAAGGTCTTCCTGGGGATTATGACACGGCTTCTTTTAAACGAAGCAGCTTTCCAGATGATTTCATATTTGGTACATCATCCTCTGCATATCAGGTTTGACTTTCTAGCTTGTTGCACTTAGGCTAATCATATACATGTTTTGTTATTTAACATATGTAAATGAATACCATATACGTTTCGCAATTCAAGTGTGATCAGTGAAATTTTATATTGGTTAAAAATGGATTAAATGAGAACTAAATAAATAAAAAGACCTCTAAATCTAATGCATGTCTTCAAATTTTGAAATGATGAGTTGTGGTGTCTAGCTAGTGGTAAATTGTCGCATAGCCAGTTGATAATAGTTCTCCCCTACCATGGGTTCTTATTTTACCTAAGAATGATATTAGAGCCGATAATTGATTGGATTGTGCGAATCAAGTATTTGTGGTGTCTTCCTTATCATGGGCTCTCTTGTTACCCAATAGTATATAAGAGTCAATGCTTGATTGATTTGTGTAAATCGAATGTTCGGATATGATGATTAGTATTTGAGTTTGATGGTTAGCCAAAAAAAACTTCCATTTGATGAGGAGCAAATAGAAATCAACTAAGTGAAAGGATCTATAAACCTAATGCCTTAGAATTTTGAATTGTATTGTAGTGTAGAACTCACGTAATATGGTGGATTATTATTTAATCTATTAATGATAGTTTAGAAAAATTAAATAATTAGCATAAAATTTTTTATTGGCTTTGGTTTTTATTTCAAATATATAGTTATCCTTGGAATTTTTTTACATATATTTTTTTAAAAGAAACAAAACGGTTTGATTCAATTTTTTATTTCGCTTTTCTTTCAATTCTGCACAGTATGAAGGTGCAGCGAATGAAGGCGGCAGAGGTCGCAGTATTTGGGACACTTTCACTCATAAATACCCAAGTAAGGCCAACTATCCCTTCCACTTAACTGGAAATATATGCAGAAAGATTTCTTCCTTTGAATTTTGTAGTTTATATTGCAGGTAGGATATTCTTACTATCAAACTTTTCTACTACTACTCCACTACCACTTTAATCACCATTTGATTCAAAAGTTGTTTTTTCTCTCTCTCTTCATTCAACTTTTCCTCTAATCCAATGGTGAATAGTGTGGTAGTGAAGTGGTAATAGGAAAGATTGGTAGTATGAATATCCTACCCCTTATACTTGTTATTCATAAAAATAAGAGAAATATTATATTTACAACTTATTTTCGTTTATAACTTCTTATAATTATATATTAATGGTTAGTTTTCATCGATCAATGGTTATCATTTATTACGAATTAATAAATTAATGAGTTTGATTTGTGAAAATAATAACAGTTTAATAATGAATGGCTAAGATATGGTTATAAATGAAAACAGGTTATAAGTATAACCTTTCTCTAAAAATCATTTTTTTTTTCTACAAATTTTTTAATTTTTTTTAAAAAGTAATAATGCCTTCACTTATAATCTTTCACGCACTGCTATTTTATCCACTTTAGTTAGGAGTGTCAATATAGGTTTTGACATGCGGGTCGACCCGCGACACGACACGAAAATTCGTGTTCGGGTTGACCCGCAAAAAAATTCGTGTCGTGTTGAAAAAAATGACACGTAAAAAATTTGTGTCGCGTTCATGTTGATGTATTTGTGTTCGTGTTGACCCGTATTATTTTTAATTATTTTATTTTAATTTCTTATTATTATTTTTTAATATTTTTTAATTTCGATCGATTTTTTTAATTTTTTTTGTTAATTACCGTTTTGACCCCCTTTTTTGCGTGTTATTTGTGTCGTGTCAACCCGCAAAAAAATCGTGTCGTGTCAGTGTTGAAGATTTTGGTACGAGTAAAAATTTGTGTCGAGTTCGTATTAATGTATTCGTGTCGTGTCGACTTCGTGTAGTGTTAATCCGTTTTGACACCCCTAAATTTAGTGATAAAAAATTTGAATCTTATTATTGTTAATTCAACAATTAAATTAAGCTTCAATATTACAAACTTAAAAGATCATGAAGGCATTACGACGCTAGAATAGATCCCCATCCACTGCTCCCTTTATTTTTTTGTATTGAAATCAATTTTGCAAGAAAGTTTGGGAGACAAAAAGCCATGGGATGAAATTCACACCGCGGAAAGGACAAAGATCTCCTGATTGTGAGCAAATGAATTATTTTCTTCTTTCCTAATTTGAATATATTTACGAAAGGGGACAACAACCTTTTAAGAAATCTTAAAATTAATTAAAACATAAAAAATAGTATTAGTATATTAAATTATCAATTTAAAATATAAAGAATTATTAACATTTTTATCTCTTTGAAAATCCTCATATTAGTCAATTTTCAAATGTAGAAACAATTTATTTCAAAATTATATTGTTAAATCTTCCTCTATATCTATCACTCAAATTCTTCAAGAGTATTTTTAAATTTAATCCTTGAATTGCAAAATTTAAAGTTGATAAAATGTATTTATATATAAAAGGGTTAAACATAAATTTAACAACAAAGAAGGATTGAAAATATAAACATGTTTGTTATCAAAAAAATAAATATATAAACATGTTAAAAGGCTTCATTTTAGTTTTGTTTAAATACAAATTTAAAGTGTTTTCAATGACCTTTGGCTTGCTTTAATCCGTAAAAATTAAATATATCTTTTACATTATGAATATTGTTGAAATAGATTAATTGAAAGTAAAAACACCGAGTAGATAGATTAACTAGTAAGAGGTTGTTCTACCTTAACCGGTGTCTAGTAATAGGAGATGCAGTTATATTATAATTTGGTAAAGAGAACTTTGTTAACCACGTGGTCCTTTTTAGCTCGAATCAAAATAGGCGAATAATTGATGAACCAATTGATTAATATAAAAGTAATGATAAATAATAGGCAAATAGTATAAAGCGTGAGTTATTAAAAAGTAAATCAACAAAATAATTTTAATTAATCAGAATTTTAAACAAGTGAGAAAGTGAATAGGCACATAGTAGGATTGGCAATGATGAGGGTTGAAATATCTGGTCCTACCTAATACATATGCCAAATTTTATTTTAAATATTATAAATTCAAATTAATTATCTACAAATAAAATTTATAATATTTAATCGTTTTCGTATTAATAATTATATGTACATTTGTAAAAGTTGTCAGTTCAAAATTATCCTTAACTTCACGGAATTAAAATATTTTGGATCCATATGCGCATGATCATATTATCTTAGATTTTTTTAATTTTCTCTTCTTCTTGTAACTAGATAAAATAAAGGATCAGAGCAACGGGCAAATCGCGGTCGATTCATACCATCGTTTCAAGGTAATTGCACTTTTAAAATTGTAACGAAAGCACTTATATTCTCTTGTCTATTCAACATAGCCCCTAGCATCGGCGTCCTAATTTATAAGTGCAAAGTATATGGTTTCGGCTGTAGAACGGTGTAAATTAAATCTTACTATATAGAAAGTAGAAACAAATTTTGGAAAGTTAGCTGAGGTGTCGCATTCTTCTTAAATCTCAGCTTTTTGTTCACACTAGAGGATGTCTTGAAAACTTACTTCTTTGGGAAATATTTTTTTACGGTAAATAATTTTTTTTGAAACAAAAGTAAATAGTCTGTACAATTACTTTTTATAGGTGGCAGACAGATGTATTAATGGGCTTCTCGATTCTGGATTCAAAATTTAAACTTTCAACGTGAAATGGGTTGGAAAAGTTAAAATAATTAAAAGATGTTTTGAAATTTTCTATGTATTCATTGAATGTATTAAAAATAGTTGTAGTGCTGATACGGGTTGTTTTGGAAACTTAACCATTAAGATAGAGTTGTTTTGGAAAATTAAAATTTATCATAGAAAATTACTTTTTCTGCTTTAGAAAATTACTTAAACAGTAAGATTCATTGCATGTATAAAAACGATATTTGGTGTTGTTTTTGCCTTTTGGTCTGCATCGAGCATTTTGTATCTTCTTTGGTCCATTTCTCTACTCCTCCTCTGATTTTATCGTTCAACATAATGTCCTCAAAATACGACTTTGTAAAGGATCTTAATCCGACGAAAGAAGAGTGGAGGATTAAAGTGCGTGTAGTTAGGTGTTGGAAGGTTCCCAGTTTTAATCGAAAAGATTTTGATGACAATGTGGATATGGTTTTGGTCGACGAACGGGTAATGTATTTTTTCTTTTTTTTAATGTTTTTATCTTTTCGGTAGCTCATTGTCATTTTTATTTTTATTTTTGCTTTGTTGCGTGTTTTCATTTTATAGGGTGGAAGGATCCATGCTACGGCCAAGGGTACTTTGCAGGTTCGGAAGAAAATTCGTGAGGGTGATGCTTATTTTATAAAAAATTTTGGAGTTGGGTTGAATACGGGTAATTTCAGGCCAACACGGCATGAATATCGTCTGTCTTTCAACTTGAGGACGGACGTGAAATCCATTGTTGATGCTACGATTCCTGAGCGTGGTTTTGATTTTGCTGAATTTGACGTTATTGAGAAAGAATCCTCTGACTCTCCTTATTTAATAGGTGATGGGATTGGTGTATTGTGTTATTCGCTTTCAATTAAGATTTTGTATATTGGACGTAAGGCTGAAATCCATGTTAATTGTTGTGTAGACGTCATTGGTTTGCTGTCTGGAATTGGGGAAGTACGTGAGCATGTCATCTCTGGTAGGAATACAAAAATGGTTGTCGTGGAGCTTGACAACCTGAGGTATTTATGTTATCTATATTTCTGATAGTATTGTAATGTAATTTCTTATGTGTTTTTGAATTTAAAGAGAATGGGATTTTACATCATTTCTTATGAGTCTTTTGTTTATATATCATGATAGGGGTCAGAAACTTGAATGCACTTTGTGGGAGTCATACGTAGACGAGGTCCAAACTTTCTTAGCAAAGAATCAG
Source organism: Gastrolobium villosum (assembly GCA_032173675.1). Lineage (NCBI taxonomy): Eukaryota > Viridiplantae > Streptophyta > Magnoliopsida > Fabales > Fabaceae > Gastrolobium > Gastrolobium villosum. The sequence continues at coordinate 71,736 of JAVKPL010014053.1, forward strand.
ATTGCTCAAAATGTTATAATACTTCAGCTTGCAAGGATAAAGGGTTTTAGGGGTACTTTTTTTTGTGATTAAAATTCTCATTTTTTATTTTTTTGTTTTGCTGTTTTACTTTTTCTTTTATTTACGTAGCATTTTTTTCAGGAAAGATTGGAATAGCTAATACAAAGTATACGACGAAAATTCTTTTTGATTCCAATATACCTGAGATCGTAGAGTTCAAAAAAAGGTGGGCTGTCGTGACAAATTATGAGACATTGCTTTTACTCTATTCACTCATTCTTTTATATATTTTTATATTCCAGGCTTTCCGGTGATCTGATCGAAAGTAGTCAGATGTTGACTCAGTTGTCCAGCCCATCTTCATATTCTTATGAAAATGATTTTCTGAAGGATACAGAGAGGAAATTTCTTACTGATATTAAGAATTGCATGGATGCTACTACTTGCATTACTTATGGAACTGTAAGATCCATCGAAAGTAAATACAACTGGTGGTACAGGTCCTGTAAGAAATGTCCATATACAGTGTGTGAAGATTTTGAGAAATGGTATTGTAAGAACTGTCAAAAACATTGGGATGAATATACTCCGAAGTAAGCCATTTTTTGATTTGTCATTGTTATCGAAAAATTATTCATGCACACTGTGTGACTGATGTAAAATTCAATTTTTTATATTTTTAGGTTCAGTGTTCAAGTCAGAGTTGTTGATAACACGGATTCTGCTTCTTTCGTACTGTTTGATAGAGACTGTCTTTCTTTATTAGGAGTGAGTGCTGCTGAATTGCGCGAGCAACATTTTAAACGGTAGGTTTGCAAAAAAAATTCCTTTTAATATTTTGTTATCAGCTTTACTTTTTCTTTTTGCCAAATGTGTGAATTTCTTTAGTACAACGTGTTTCAGTTTAGGGATGTCATTTAAAATTCCCCGTTATACCAATTTATAACAATTAATTTCATTATTAGTAATTGCTTGACGTTTCGTTTGAAGTTATTTTTAATGCTCCCCTGAATTTCGAATTAGTGTGATAGACTTTTAAATTTGTAAACAAATTAATAAATGCCAATAAAAACGGTAGATTTTTTTTTGTAACGAGGAGCTATTGACATTTTCCTTATTCTGTGGCCTATTATCATGTGTTGAACTTTGACAGTGTACCAAGGCCTTAATATTTATTTTTTAATATTTTGATATCATTTCAATTTTAGGGATGTCATTTGAAATTCCCCATGATACAAATTGATAACAATGAATTTCATTATTAGTAATTGCTTGACGTTTCGTGTGAAGTTATTTTAATGCTCTCCTGAATTTTGAATTAGTGTGTTGGACCTTTAGATTTTTAAACAAATTAATAAATGCCAATAAAAACGGTAGATTTTTTTTGTAACGAGGAGCTATTGGCATTTTCCTTATTCTGTGGCATATTATCATGTGTTGAACTTTGACAGTGTACCAAGGCCTTAATATTTATTTTTTAATATTTTGATATCATTTCAATTTTAGGGATGTCATTTGAAATTCCCCATGATACAAATTGATAACAATGAATTTCATTATTAGTAATTGCTTGACGTTTCGTGTGAAGTTATTTTTAATGCTCTCATGAATTTTGAATTAGTGTGTTGGACCTTTAAATTTTTAAACAAATTAATAAATGCCAATAAAAACGGTAGATTTTTTTTTGTAACGAGGAGCTATTGGCATTTTCCTTATTCTGTGGCATATTATCATGTGTTGAACTTTGACAGTGTACCAAGGCCTTAATATTTATTTTTTAATATTTTGATATCATTTCAATTTTAGGGATGTCATTTGAAATTCCCCATGATACAAATTGATAACAATGAAATTACCCAATGAAAAGACCGTTGTTTTTCATGATACTGCATCAATATCTGAAGTAAAGACAAGGGAGGAGTTTAGACAATCAATTTTTGAGAGTTGGATGGATGCAAATAAAAAATTCCTAGAAGGTAGACATCTTACTTATGCCGAATATCCAACTCATTTTGTTTATAATGCAAATAGTCAAGAATGGCATCCTAGAAAAAAAGGATTCTCAATTGGAAGAATAAATCATTTTTCTGCAAATAGTGGAGAAGATTCCTATCTTCGAATGCTTCTTAATTTTAAAAAGGGTTGCACAAGTTATGAGGACCTGAGAACTATCAATGGGGTGATGTTTCCAACATTTAAAGATGCTTGCTATTCTCTTGGACTTTTGGATGATGACAATGAATACATTGATGCAATTAAGGAGGCAAGTTCTTGGCAGTCAGCTTCTTATCTTAGACGTCTTTTTGCTCTGTTGTTGTTCGGTAACTCAATGAATAGACCTGAAAATGTTTGGGGGAAGTGTTGGCAATTTCTCTCTGACGATGTTCTTTATCGACATAGAACAACAGTAGGACATCCAGGTATTCATTATGAACATATCGTATGCATTATAATTTTTTTATCATTATTTTTTTTCTGTTGAATATACCACTTTTTTGTGGCAAAAATAATGTACCATGAGTACTGTTATAATTGTACTTTCAATTGTCATTTTTTCATTGTTTTCCACGTTTCTACAGATGCAATTCTTACTGAAGAACAAATAAAAAACACAACACTTGCTGAAATTGATAAAGTGCTACAGAGTAATGGAAAATGCCTTTCTGATTACCCTTCAATGCCCTGCATCACTGGTGCATCTTTGCTTGATATGCACAACCGCTTAGTGCTTGATGAATTATTGTATGACAGATTGTTTTTGGTTAAAGAACATAAAAGACTAATGAGTTCCCTTACAGATGAGCAAAAAGTTGTCTATGACAAGATAATTTCGGCAGTTTCAGTGGGTACAGGGGGATTCTTTTTTCTATATGGCTTTGGTGGTACAGGAAAGACATTTATTTGGAATACATTGTCAGCATCCATTAGATCAAAAGGCGAAATTGTACTTAATGTTGCTTCTAGCGGGATTGCATCACTTTTGCTTCCTGGAGGCCGGACAGCACACTCTAGATTTCGTATTCCAATTCAGATCACTGAGGATTCAACATGTAATATACGGCAGAATTCTAATATTGCCGAATTGCTAGCGAAAACAAAGCTAATCATATGGGATGAAGCTCCAATGGTACACAGATTTTGCTTTGAGGCTCTAGACAAAACACTTAGAGATGTTCTTAGATTTTCTGATTCAAGTTGTGTTGATAAACCATTTGGTGGGAAAGTTGTTGTTCTTGGGGGTGACTTCAGGCAAATCTTACCTGTTGTTCCTCATGGAAGCAGACAAGATATAGTCCATGCAACCATTAATTCTTCTTGTCTTTGGTCTCATTGTCATTTATTAACTTTGACCAAGAACATGCGGCTTAGTTCTGGAAGTGACACTCACAATTTAATGGAAATAAAGGAATTTTCTGATTGGCTTCTTAAAGTCGGGGATGGTGTTCTTGGAGATGATGTGGATGGAGAATCTATTATAACAATTCCAGATGAATTATTGATTAAAGAATCACCGAATCCACTTTCAGATTTAATGGATTTTGTGTATCCTGATATCTTGGATCATATTTTAGAACCCACATTCTTTAAAGAACGTGCCATTCTGACTCCAAAATTGGCAGATGTTTCTATTTTAAATGAGAACTTAATGTCTTTGATTCCAGGTGACGAAAGAATATATTTAAGTTCAGATAATATTTTGAAGCAAGACGGTAATTCTTCCCTTGAGGATGATGAATTCTCACCTGAGATCTTAAATACCTTCTCCTGTTCTGGGCTTCCAGATCATAAATTAATTTTGAAGGTCAAAGTTCCAGTCATGCTATTAAGAAATATTGACCAATCAAGAGGTTTATGCAATGGAACAAGATTGCTTATTACAAGATTAGGCAATCATGTGGTTGAGGCAACTGTTCTTACAGGAAGCAATATAGGAGAAAATGTGTTAATCCCTAGAATGACAATGAGCTCCTCAAGTCATTCTTTTCCTGTAAATTTCCAAAGAAGACAATTTCCCCTTGTGGTTTCGTTTGCCATGACAATCAATAAGAGTCAAGGACAATCGCTTTCTCATGTTGGAATTTATCTACCCAGGCCAGTCTTTAGTCATGGGCAATTATATGTGGCACTATCCCGAGTAAAGAGCAAAAAAGGATTGAAGATTTTGATACTTGATGATGATGGTTGTGTTACAAACAGTACCTTTAACATAGTCTACAAAGAAGTATTTCAGAGATTACTGTAATTTATATTGCTTCAGTCAATTGGATATAACGTTGCTCTTTGGTACAGGTAAAATCTGCATTCCTTAAGTTATATTTTTTTCAAATGTTGATTAGCGTTGGATTTTGATTATTTTTATACTGTATTTTTAAAATACGATTCTGAAATTCAAAAGCAAAAAACCACATTGAATAATACTTCTGACAATTACCTGTTCAATTCTTCTGTTCTTTATTCGCTAAATCATATGTTATGCTAACATATACTGTTTTTATTTCTTTTATAGTTAGCAGGCTGATGTCAGAGATATTTTGCTGGAACACCGAATTGTATCACTGTTATTTGTGAACTATTTTATGTGTGTCGTCTTATCACCGTTGATTTCCGTCAATCAACGATTATCATTTTAGCAAATTAAACTTATTAATTAATTATTAATTTACAATAAATGATGACCGTTGATTGACGGAAATCAACGGTGATAAGACATGGTTGTAAGAGATGGTAAACAAAAAAGGTTGTAACTATAACCTTTCTCTTTGTTGTCATGCAAAATAGTGTTATTCTATTTATCACTTTTGCAAATTTATCACTTTTGCAATTGGACGTGAAGGTTACTCGATACAATTAAACGTTTCGTCCTACAAAATTTTATTTTACTTTTTTATCTTTCTGAATGCTACAGCCTTTTCAAGTTAAAAATTATAACAATATAATTATTTTTTATTATGATATTATTATTAAGAGTTTCATATCAAGATCAACGTGTGGATTTAACAGTAAGACGACACACCAACGACGGCGACAACGATTTTGTTCTTTTTTCCCCGGGCATCGCACGGGTAATTCACTAGTTTATTCAAAAATCAGAACTTTAGCTGTTGATATTCTTTTTATTAATAATTGATACCATAAATTCGGGTGGAAAAGAAAATTTTCGTATATATATATATATATATATATGAAAAAAATATTTATCATTTTGAACTATATATAGTGGTGTCGTTTTAAGAGAGAAAAAGATACAACCTATTTTTTTATTTTAAATTTAATTTTAAAAAAAATCACCTATTTTTTCAACCATGATTTTTGTTGTCTTTTTTTGTTCACTTAAAATAACATAATTTCAATCATTTAAAAGGACAAACACTAAACTATATATATATATATATATATATATATATATATATATGGGAAACGTATTTATCCTTTTAAGTGTCACAACTTATATTATTTCACTCTCACAAAGAGATGGGACCCACACTTTTTTTTTGTCAACTCTCTCTTCTCCTTTATTTATCTCTTTCTCTTTCTTAAAATGACACAACTTTACATCCTTTAAAATGAAACACATTTTTCCCTATATATATATATATATAAGGGGAGGTTATACTTACTATCTGGTTTTCTTAGTACTAAATCTAAACCATTGATTCCCGTCAATCTAATGTTTAGAATTTATGGGATCATATTTATTAATTAATTATTAATTTTTAATGAATTATAACAGTGAGATTGACAGAAATCAACGGTTAAGATTTGGTAGTAAGAGGTACTAAGAAAAAATAGGTAGTAAATATAACTTTTCCCATATATATATATATATATATATATATATATATATATATATATATATATATATATATATATATGCTATTTGACCATTTTACCCTTAATTAAATAAAAAATAATCATTTTGCCCCCGTTCCAAAACTATATGCAAATCTATCCTTGTTTAATCGATTAAGTTTCAAAAATTTATTTTAATCGATTAAGTGTCGAACATTCATTCTCTTCCTCTTGCTTATCGCACCAAAGTACATCTTCCTCCTCATTCAAGTATTCATTTCACGTATCCAACGACAGTACATCTTCAAGGACGAGTTACGACGCCGAAGCTCATCTTCATTACTAGACATACAGTGTTTATAATAACATCCATAACCAGTTTAGTATCTAAATATTGGTTTTGGTTGTGTTTTGTTGTATTATGGCATCATTAATACTTCTGAAATGTTGAATGAACAGCCAATCTTTCCTCCATTCCAAGAATATTATTGGCCTAGCAATTCTTGCTTGCTGGCACACACTTAATATACAACATTTTCGGTTTACCTTTTTTTGCAAAAGACCATCGGAAAAGCCATGTAAATGAATCAACAGAACCATTAATTCAGAATAAAAAAATATTGAATTTTTAAGAGAGAGAAAGAATGAAAGATATATTTACCTGAGGTTGATGAAGCACAATTCGAGATAAAGATGAAGAAAAAGGAGAATGCAAGAAAAGCCATGCTCTGTTTCGGAGAGAAGTCGAGAATGCAAAACCAAGTAAGAAAAAGTTGAAGTTAATCGAGTATTTAATCGTTTAACATAATTTTTTAACACTTAATCGATTATATATATCATGTAATCGATTAAATAGGACTAGATGTGTATATAATTTTGGAACATGGCTAAAATGATTATTTTTATTTAATTAAGGGCAAAAGGATAAAAAGCTTATATATATATATATGAGATTTGTTGGATGTACCATGTCTGTATACAAGGTTTGATGCGGTGAAAAATGTATAACTATGTATTCCTATATATGTATATATAAATTGGGAAAATATTTTCTCATGTTGCATGAGAATTCAATTCTCATGTTGTGACTCTTCGATTTGCGTGCAAAATATTTTTTTTCTTTTTTCTTTTTTAATAAGTGTGGGACCCACCACTAGTTGAGTCACAACATGAGAATTGAATTCTCATGCAACATGAGAAAATCAAATCCCATATAAATTTCCAGAAAGAAATAATTATAAATTTTTGGCACATTAAACTTTATATACAGTACAGTCACTTTACAAGTTATTTTGCCATATATATATATATATATATATATATATATATATATATATATATATATATATATATATATATATATATATATATATTAAATTCCCTACTAGCATTTTAATTTTAATATTCAGCAACACTACTAGATGATAAAAGTGAAAGACTTTTTTGCTTACCAAAAAAAGTGAAATACTTTTTTTTTAGGAGGATGTGCAAATAATGAAGGACATAGGATTCGATGCCTATAGGTTCTCCATCTCATGGTCTAGGGTACTACCAGGTGATATACTTTATCTTCTAAAGGTCATTTGTTCTTGTCGATAAAATTATTGACTTTTTTTATTTTTTTATTTTATATACGAAAATTTATTTTATGTAATACATAAAAAAGTGACACTTATCTCCACACCAAAAAAGTGAGACTATATATATATATATATATATATATATAGAGAGGCATGATATTCTTACACCGGTGCAAGAGTTAGAAGTCTTACACTCAATCTTGAGCATTGATCAACTTGTATCCAATGGCTCACATTACTAAAAAATTAGATCCCTTAGATATAAGTGGGATTAACGATCAAGATTAAGAGTGTAACTTACAATAGTGTAAAATGATCCTAGCCCATAAATATATATATATATATATATATATATATATATATATATATATGAGGCAGGATCCTTTGACACTGGTGTTAAATTTGAAGTCTGACACCTCATCTAAGAGCCGTTAGATCATAAAAGATCAATGGTGTCACATGCTTACAAATCAGAGTCATTGATTTTTCTTGATTTAACGACTCTCAGATGAGGTGTCAAACTTCAAATTTGACACCTGTGTCAAAGGATCTACCTCATATATATATATATATATATATATATATATATATATATATATATATATATATATACATACATACATATATATATGTATGTATGTATATATATATATATGTATGTATCTATATATATATGTATGTATCTATATATATATATATATATATATATATATATATATATATATATATATATATATGAGGTAGGATCCTTTGACATAGGTGTCAAATTTGAAGTTTGACACCTCATCTGAGAGTCGTCAGATCAATAAAGATCAACGGTGTCACATGCTTGCAAATCAGAGGCGTTGATCTTTTTTGATCTAACGGCTCTCTGATGAGGTGTCAAATTTTAAATTTGACACTGGTGTCAAAGGATTCTACCTATATATATATATATATATATATATATATGCAAATATATATATAGCCCCAACAAACACAAGAAAAAGAACAGAAAACAGAAACAAAAAACCAGAAAAAACAGCAACTAATCAGGGGCAGCTCTCAAATGAATAGAAGAATCTTCATCCATATCTTTCTTCAGCAACAACAAGAGTGGCTGATCAGGAGAAGATGTCTCATGAAGACCCAAAGGACAAGCAAGAGCATCCTTAGCAATCCAATCAGCACACCTATTACTATCTCTTCCAGAATGAACAAACTTAATATTCCAATTAAGATCAGCCATTGCTCGAATCCTAACCACTAGATGCAGTTTTCGAGCCTCGTTACCTAACAAGGTAATCAATCTAATAGTTTGAGAAGAATCACTCTCAACTAAAAGATTATTAAAGCCAGAATTCCTTGCAAACCGAAGACCTAAGAAAATAGCCCACAATTCAGCAAGGAGAGGGGAACAAGACCCCAGAAAATATTTAAAACCTCCAACCCAGTTCCCATGAGAATCTCTGACTAAACCACAACACGCAGCTTTCTTACAAGAAACAACTCCATCAACACTCAATTTCAACCATTGAGGACGAGGACAAATCCAAGAGACAACACTTTCAACTCCGAAAACAAGATAATAATTATCTAAAGGTTTCTTATCATAAGTCTTTATGTCAGAAATGAAATTGAGAATTTCAAAAAAACATTTCTCAGATCTTTTAGAATCAACTTCATGAATATCCTTATTACGCCATAACCAAATGAACCAGCAACCAACAAAAAAGAAATATCTCCAGTCAACTATATTACCATTTATGTACTCAAGGTTTAGATTTAACCAATTAACATAATCTTGCTCCAAGAAAAAGTTTTTAGGCTGCAGTGGACAAGCAGTATTGTTCCAAATAGCAAGAGCATTGGGACAGTCCCTAAAAGCATGAAGAAGAGTTTCCACCTTATCTTTGCAGGAGTGACATCTATCAGAGCCTAAACCCCATAATCCTGTTCTACTCCTAGTTAGCAACCTTCCATGAGCCATCTTCCAAATTTGAAATTTAATTTTTTTCAGGACCCTTCCAGCTCCAAATTCTAGTCCAAGGAAAATTTGTAGAATCTGATGCAGAATTAGTAATTCTCAAATAAGCCTGTTTCACCAGAGAAAAGGAAGGATTAAAATTTTTCCACATTAAGCTATCAGGACTTGCACCAGATAGAGGGGGAGGAATAGCTGAGATGAGTTTGATAATGTCATAGTTAAAGAAATTAGCAAGAAGATTGGAATTCTAGTAACCAGAGACACTATCAATGCAATCAGCCACCATATCAGGAACAAGACCTGGATGATGGGGCAATTTGGCCACATCAATCAGCCTGGGAACCTCTTCAATCCAATGATCCAGCCATAAATTAGTTTTACAGCCATCACCAACTTGCCATATGAGACCCTTCAGCATCTCAGGCCAGATTTCACACAGGTTCCTCCAAAGAGAAGAATCATAAGATTTAGAGATAGGAATGTTGGTGTGACACCCTCCCCTGTATGCATCCAAGGGAGATGTCTGCTAAGCGGATTAGAGTCGTGACGTTAATGAGTTAGGTACAGAAAATTCATTTTTTGAACATAATGAAAAATCTGATATTGAATTCGGGCTGTACAAAAAAAAATAATAGTGTGAAACTTTGTAAATATCATCGCTTACTGAAATAGTAGTTTTCTAGAAAACTTGTCTGTCTTGCAAAAATTATATAAAATCGAGCTTTCAGAATTTTGACATACAATTTATATAACTTGAAACTTGACATCTGGGGCTTTACGCATATAAATTATATGTCAATCGGAGGTCTGTAGCCCCAAAAACGGAACTCGCAAAGTACTCGCTAAATCAGTCTCAAAATCAGAATTTTAAAACCGACAGAAATCGTTCTGACAAAATAAACACCAGAATTACATAAGACTTAAGCCAATACAAAAATCAGGCTACCACGTGTTCCAAAACAGAATATGAAATGTAACTTGTCCAACTTCAAATTACTACATAACATTAAACGTTCAATACATAACCAACAAACAGCAAATAGATAGCAGATTTCCAAACAGCAGAATAAAATAGCATGTATCCAAAATAACTACGTCATCAAATGCTTCTTCGTCCTCCTGGAATTTTATAAAAATTGAGCCCCAAAGGGGTGAGAAAAATCCCAGTAGTGTGATAGAAAAACCAGTAATGCAACAATATTAGTCTAGATACAGAATTCCAAAACAGTCGCTTCAACAAATAAATTCCAAACAGATGCTAAAATATAATCCGGGTGCGTATATAACGCCAGAATACTAATCAGAATACATATATAACGCCAGAATAATGTACTTTCATAGCACTACCGTTCACGTACTACTAACTAACACAATGGAGATTCCATTTGGCCCATCAGAGGGGAATTCCAACTGCGACCTATGCGAATTGAGCCACGGTTCCTTCTCCCTGGTACCTGAGGGATGCCTACATGATGCATGCTCGACCAAATGCTTCTTTTCAAGATTTTCAATTTTTCCAACAGCATGTAAAAGAATGCATGTTATGCCATGACTTACTTCGCACGCACAAAAAAAAAATGGAGTTATGATGCACATGAGCATGACAAAATCAGAATCAGAGTACCATGTTTCTCATGGATTTTTAACACCAATATTTCAAATAACAAGTGGTTCCCAAAACAGAATTTCCATTATTCCAAGTCCAAGGGCAGATTGCAAACAACGTTTAACAGAATACCCACCCATAGGCACATGTGAGCAATAATTCATAATTACATGCACCAGCTAATAGTCACAAAAGGCTTCACCACCAAACACTTACCTGCGTGTCCAAATGTTAACCAAACAGCACCAAATCAGCCCACAATCTAGGAATTATGCGCACCTAAGCAAGTGAATAACAAATCAGAATTTTGTTCAAGTTGTCCTATAATTTACAAGCACTATCCATGTTTACAAACCTTAGTATTTGTACGGTTTTCATGACTCTTTTACTAACTAATTTTTTCTGACTTCCTACATTTTATCAAATTGTTAACAGTAACAAAATCCAAGGTTTCCCAAGCCTACCAATTCGGGTTTCAACCAAAAAAAAGCTCATAATTTTTATTCATATTTTTAACATTACTAGGCCTATGGTGCGCTAAGGGAGGTCTCTACACATGCTGTCCAATTAAATTTTACCACATGCAACATTAGCTACCTCCTCCTATTTCAACAAAACAGAATGTCCAACAAGGGAGACTATATTCCAAGCTCCAAGAAAGACGATTCTTGGTGCTTGTAAGCACAAGACCCAATCGGTTCAAAAATGGCAGAAACAAGGGAATAAAAAGACAAAAGCTAACCCCTTAAAATGCACATGCAAGGCTGAACAGTGAGGAAAAGAAGGCTTGAGGTTCAACTCACCTCTTGTGTATACCCAAAAATAATAATCGGCCAAGAGAGGAGCAGTGAACAACACCCTAATCCCTCTTATGCTCCAAGACATCGAACTTTAGCTACATGAAAATAGAGAAATGGTCCCATCAAAGCTGAGCGAAATGTGTAGGAGAGGGGATGAGACGAACACCTTACCTTCTTATTAGGTGGAGTTCAGCCTACAAAGAAAATGGAAGGAGAATGTTACGAAGGGAGAGACACTCATGCGCAGGGAGAGAGTTCCGTCATCCAGGTTAAGAGACCGTTACTGTAGTTGATGTGTATAGGAAGTCGGAGGGTCCATGTGAATAGTTAGTTGAAGTATGTACACGTGGCAGCCATGTAGTGGATGAGTTAGTTAGTCAGTTGAGTTAGTTAGTCAGTTGAGTTAGTTAGCTTGTTGTTAAAAGAATATAAAAGGAACAGCATGTGTAACAGAAGGGTTATCGATGATCAATAATATTGAGTTTTTACCCATTTTTCTTGTGTCCGAAGTTCTCTCTAACCTGCCGCTCAGGTTGAGTGCAACATTGGTGCTTTCATTCTTGATCTCACAATGAGGGTTCAGGAGGTTGCTGATGAAGTAGCGTTACTCCATAAGCGTTTTGAGGAATCACAGAATCAAATTGCTCTGTTGGTTGCTCAGATGCAGCAAATGAATGAGTCAATGGTGGTTTTGCAATCGCGCCCGCAGATTTTTCAAGCGGATCAACAGGAGTCGGTGATGCAGGCTATGTCGTCTGAAGGAGGAAATGCTCGTAGTGAGAAGGTGACGAAGGAAGTGGTGGATCCACGTTCGTTGTTGAAGTTTGTGAAGATGGAGATTCCAATATTTGGTGGTGCAGACCCAGATAATTGGATTTTCAAGACTGAATTGTTCTTTGATTTGCAGAGAGTTCCACCGGAGCTGAAGGTACAATTAGCCGGGTTAAGGATGGATGGAACAGCTTCTTCGTGGTTCCAATGGAAGTTTCGAAGTGGCACTGTTCGTTCTTGGACGGAATTTGTTACAGCTTTGCGTCAACGTTTCGGAGTTTTACTTCAGAGGCAGGTGACGGGTAATCTTTCCAAACTGTCTCAACAAGGTTTGTTGAAAGATTATTTCTTTGAGTTTGAAAAATTGATGAATCAAACGCAAAATATCAGTGACGATTTGTTACTGAGTTTCTTTGTGTCTGGTCTGGTTCCTGATTTGAGAAGGGCTTTAGAAATCCATGATCCAAAGTCATTACAACAAGCTATGGAATTAGCTACTGTGTATGACTCTCACTTTTCGGAATTGAAGGTATCAATGACTTCAGGAACGCGGAAAATGCCGTATCGTACTAGCTACTCGAATGAGCAGACGAGTGGTCCGGTTACGAGTTCGACCACTGCTGTTGGTTCTAATGCAGTGAATTCATCAGCAGACATGTCTTCATCACGACCAAAAATTCTGTTCCGGAAGTTGTCGAATGAGGAATTGAGTCGTAAAAGGGAGTTGGGTTTATGTTTTACGTGTGATGACAAATGGACTTCTAAACATCGATGTCCGAGTAAGATGTTACTCATGGTGGGCGAGGATATGGAGGAGGGTGAGGAGAATATGGTGTGGAACTCACAGGATTTCGTGCAGGAAGATGCAGCTTTACATTCGTTGTCTGAGCGAACATGTAATAAGGCTTTCAAATTTGTTGCTCATATACATGAGAAAGCCATACCAATTTTGGTCGACACTGGCAGTACACACAATTTTGTGAAGACAGAATTGGCCATTGAGTTGGGCTTGCAGATGACCCGTATTAAAAGGATGAGAGTGTTCCTGGGAAATGGGGAATTCATGTTGTGTGACCATAAATGCAGAAAGGTCCACATGTGGCTGCAGGGAGAGGAGTTTATAGTAGACCTATGGGTGTTGAACCTTGAGAAATTGGATATGATTTTGGGCATATGTTGGTTGGAGCAGTTGGGCAAGGTGACACATGATTACCATCATATGTCAATGGAATTTAGATGGAAGGAGAAAGATATTCATCTCACAACCCTCAATGATCGTGCTGATCAGGAGATGAGCCAGCATGGCCAGGCGGAGTGTTGGGCAATGCAACAGGAGGAGTCATCGTTCAATGTTAATGAGGTAAGTGTGGAATTATTATCATTGAAATCCTCTATTCATGAATTACTGTGGCCGATACTTCTGCAGTTCCACTCTGTCTTTGATATTCCAAGAGAATTGCCACCTTTCCGAGACACAGTACATGCAATCCATTTGGAGCAAGGGGTTCCGCCAGTTAATGTGAGACCATATCGATATGGATATCACCAAAAAGAGGAGATTGAGAAACAAGTGTCTGATTTACTTGAAGCTGGTTTCATTAAGCCGAGTAACAGTCCTTATTCATCTCCAATCTTGTTGGTCAAGAAGCAAGACAATTCATGGCGTATGTGTGTGGATTATCGTGCCTTGAATAAGATCACAATTCGGGATAGATTTCCCATGCCCACCATAGATGAACTGATGGATGAACTGGGAGGGTCATCAGTTTTCTCCAAATTGGATTTGAGGGCTGGATATCACCAAATCCGAATGCTTCCACAAGATGTATCCAAAACTGCGTTTAGAACACATGAGGGCCATTATGAATACTTGGTCATGCCATTTAGTTTAACTAATGCACCAAGTACCTTCCAGGCAGTGATGAATCAAATCTTTAAACCATTCTTGCGAAGATTTATCATCGTGTTTTTTGATGATATATTGGTTTATAGCAAAGAGATGGATGAACATGCTCAACATCTTAGTGTGACATTGCAATGCTTACACCAACACAGGTTCTTTGTTAAGCTGAGTAAGTGTGATTTCGGTGCTAGTGTCATTGAATACTTGGGCCACAAAGTGTCACAGCAGGGAGTTCATGCAGATGAAAGGAAGATCGAAGCTATGCTGTCTTGGCCAGTACCTAGAACTGTTAAACAACTGAGGGGTTTTTTGGGGCTCACTGGTTTTTATAGGAGATTTGTGAGACAATATGCCATTATAGCAGCTCCTTTGACAGATCTTTTGAGGCAGGGAGCTTTTGTGTGGTCCGAGGCTGCTCAAACTGCCTTTGATCGCTTGAAACAAGCAATGGTTAATACTCCAGTACTGAGCTTACCAGATTTTCAAGTTCCTTTTGTGCTGGAGACAGATGCTTCAAATGTTGGGATCGGAGCGGTGTTGTTACAGCTGGAGAAACCCATAGCATTTTTCAGCAAACGGTTAGGTCCAAGGTTGGCTTCGGCATCAACATATGTCAAGGAATTGTATGCCATAGTTGAAGCGGTGAAACGGTGGAGGCAATATCTGTTAGGTGTCCATTTCCTAATCAGGACAGATCACAAGAGTATCAAGGAGTTATTGGGCCAAACCGTACAAACATGGGAGCAACAAAAATATGTGTGCAAATTGATGGGATACTCATTTACCATTGAATACAAACCTGGTAAATTGAATGTTGTGGCTGATGGTTTGTCTCGGAGTTTGGAGGATGAGACTGAAGTGCATGCTTATCGTGTGGAACCTTCCTTTGAACTGATGACTCAGGTACAAAAGGAAAATGCAGAAGACAGTTACTTGCAGTCTTTACATCAGCAGTTAACAAATGACCCTTGTTCCCTACCATTGTGTTCCGTCAAGGATGGGGTTCTGTTCCATAAGCGGAGAATCTGTTAAGCTCACAATCCAAGCTGATTCCTAAAATCATCAGTGAGGCTCATGATTCTCGAGTAGGGGGACACGCGGGGTTCTTCGAACCTTGTTGCATATTTCTTCTTCATTCTATTGGGAGAAAATGCGTAAACAGGTTAAGGATTATGTTACCCGCTGCCAAGTTTGTCAACAGATGAAAACTATCAATCAACCCCCATATGGTTTGTTACAACCGTTACCCATACCAGAGGGTGTTTTTGACGATTTGACCTTGGATTTCATTGTGGGATTACCACTCTCAAACGGTCTCACAACGATTCTCGTTACGGTCGATAGATTAACTAAATATGCCTATTTTGGTGGATTACCTACTTCTTTTACAGCAGCGAAAGTAGCTCAATTATTTTGCGACTTAGTGGTTCGCAATCATGGTTTTCCCAGGTCGTTGATTTCGGACAGAGATACAATCTTTCTGAGTCAATTCTGGAAAGCTTTGTTCAAGTATAGTGGTACGACATTGAAGACGAGTACATCTTACCATCCACAAACGGATGGCCAGACAGAGGTGACAAATCGGTATGTTGAGCAGTATTTGCGAATTTTTTGTCATGAACAACCTCACTCCTGGTCCAAGATGCTTTGTTGGGCTCAATTTCATTACAATACAGCAGTTCATTCGGCTATTGGGGTATCCCCATTCCAAGCTTTATTTGGCAAGTGTCCTACTCTCATTCCATTCTATCCCAGGGGTTTGGTTCGGGTGGAAGCTGTTGATTTTATGCTTGATCAAAGGAATGAATTGTTGTCTAATCTGAAGAAGAATTTGCAGTAGGCTCGTAACAGGATGAAAACGCAAGCGGACAGACATCGACGTGAGAAGATTTTTCAGGAGGGAGACTTTGTATGGGTGAAATTACAGCCATACCGTCAGGTCTCAGTGGAACGAAGAAGCTGTCACAAATTGGCCAAACGATTTTTTGGACCCTTCAAAATCGTTAAGGTCATTAGCAATGTTGCTTATCAATTACAACTACCAGCGGGAAGTAAGATACATTCCACGTTTCATGTATCAATGTTAAAGCCATGGTTTGGCCCTCCACCAGACAAACCAGTCTTTATGCCGTCTTTTACAGTGGATAACAAGCCAGTCCAAGAACCGATAGCAATTTTGAATACTAGAGTGGTTTCCAGTAGAGGGCAGCAACGGAAGGAATTTTTGGTTCAATGGTCAGAATCACTTCCTGAAGATGCAACGTGGGAGCCTGAGACCGATTTGAAGAAGGCTTATCCTGGGCTTAACCTTGAGGACAAGGTTTTGGTCGAAGAGGAGGGGTGTGTTACGAAGGGAGAGACACTCATGCGCAGGGAGAGAGTTCCATCGTCCAGGTTAAGAGACCATTACTGTAGTTGATGTGTATAGGAAGTCGGAGGGTCCATGTGAATAGTTAGTTGAAGTATGTACACGTGGCAGCCATGTAGTGGATGAGTTAGTTAGTCAGTTGAGTTAGTTAGCTTGATGTTAAAAGAATATAAAAGGAACAGCATGTGTAACAGAAGGGTTATCGATGATCAATAATATTGAGTTTTCTTACCCATTTTTCTTGTGTCTGAAGTTCTCTCTAACCTGCCGCTCAGGTAGAGTGCAACAGAGAAGATGCTTAAGGATCTTGTTCCCTACTCACGGAGCTCGCGGCTAGAAGGAAGTGGAAGATGAGATAAAATTTTCTTTGTGTTCTTTCCCTTGGTGTTCCACGGTTTCTTGGAATTAACAGGGGTTGTGAAGTAGAGTTTTGATTCTGACTTAATTGAGGGAAAATATATTTTTAGTGGGTACTTTGTTAGGTGTTTAGAGAAAAGAAAGAACCAAGGTGAGACTGATGGTGTTTTAGCAATGGACCAGAATTTTACTCTGCCTTACTCCCGCTACGCGTACAATGGGAAATAGAGGATAAGGAGAAGTGTACTTTTCAACTAATAGGAGGCCATGCATGCTGACTACCTTCCCCTCATTGGATGTATGCTTAACAAGGCTGACTTGAGGTTGTATAAGATTACAAGAAATCAGAATTTCCTACCAACCTATGCGCATAACAAGGGACTACAGGGTGGATGAGCTTGCCATATGGAGCTTCTAGACCAATAGTGGACAACCTTGTATGATTTTTTTTTTATTTTAAGACAAGGTGTGAGAATTACTAAGTGATGATGACTGAACATGAGTCCCACTTAGGGCTCTTGGGCCGTCGGCCTTCAAGGGAAGAAAAATGGGTCCTAGGATTTATGTCCTAGAGGCTCACCTATCTTATGAACCTTCTAATTATTAACTAAGGGGGTTTATTTATTGAAATAAAAGTAATCACATAATTATAACTAGTATTCAAATTCAGAAAATACACATACTAATCCCTAATAGCATGCAAAAAAAATCATTTCCCTAACTCGAATCAATTCCACCCTAATATATATATATATATATATATATATATATATATATATATATATATATAATTCGAATTCAAGACTTGCTTCCATGTTCCTAACTAAGATTTATATAACTTCCTAAACTCACGGGATGTTACACTCTCCCCACCTTATTTTGAAGTTTGTCCCCAAACTTCCTCACATACCTTATAGACACAGTTTATCTACCTTCTTTCCGTAACAAATACACATGTACAAACACTTCTATGCATTGTAATCCCTTTTTCCCCAACAATTAGGACTCAATAATCAAAGTTCAGCATTCTCATGCACACATACTTAATTCCCATCATAGCCGTCATCACTCCCAGCATCTGAACTCATTCCACTATGTCACAAGAATTTCACATTCTCACATAACTTAGGCATGCCATGAAAACAATTGCAAGATCAATTCAGCCAAGCATCAGCATACTATTGTGATAATACTAATACAACGATCACGTCCACTCAACAGAGGGGTGCACCCTATTCATCTTTATTTTAAGAAATTTCCAAATATGAAGTAGGGTTGCTTACAAAAATTTAATAAACATTCCATTCCATGTTTCTCTAACCCCTACACCAAACATACTCTAAGGGAGTGATGGACAGTTTTCATGTTTCTGTAATGATGTTCTGCACCATTGCTCTCTTAAACCTCTCATAAGACATATAGATGGCGCAAATACAACAAACTCGAAGAGGAAAGAAAAACTTTAATAAACAATATTAGTGTGAGCATAAGTGATCAAAATTTTATTCACCCGATTCAAAATTACAACATATGAAATAGAACATGACAATAGACAGATGGCTTCTCAAAAATCTCTATATCATCACTCACCCTTGATGTCACACCATATTACTACTCAACTGCTCATAAATTTAAATGTTTCCATGCAATTAACAAGTCAGTGGCCTAAATGAAGAGGTTCCTTAGAATGTAGGGTTCCATGTAACAATGAAGTAATATCACCTCCTATTACTTGCGCAAACATAGGGGCTAATTAACTAGGACCTCCAATTACAAATGTTTCGTCTTTGCAATGTACATGTTACAATTTAGAAGTGCCCTTACTTCCTAACTTAATCCTTATCGATGATAAAGATTCAGTTCACTAACTAGACTCATCACACATTTGCATTATATTCAGACTTCGACATTAATTACCTTGCTTGATAACATCACAGACAAAATTCTATACTTAGTAACTGATGCTCACCGGCAAGTAACCGATCGCACAAGTAATATAATGATAAATAAAGTTCGTCTCCACAGGGATTGTGATCAAATACCAAATAAACGTCCTATTTAAGAATGGAAGAGTTCAAAAGAGTTTGTGACAAATATTGTCGAGTTGTGTAAATTGAGAACTGAGAAATAAGACTTATTTTTGGGATTTTCTTATGATCAAGAATAAAATTGAAAATAACAATGAGAAGTGATTTGTAAAAATAATATGAGAAAAGCATTGCAGCCAGGATTCATTCACCAAATAATCCCCGTTTTTTACTCCGGATTGATTTACAATAATCATTTATAAAATTACTCGGATAATTATTATCTAAATATTAACAGTTAACCCTCAATTCTTTGCAAGGTTAACCCTTTAAACCCAATTGGAACCCAAATTCCTTGAATGTTCATCATGTTATTAAGCAATAAACTCAATAATTTAGGCATCCGGAATTCAATACACATCTATTCCTAGCATGCATACGAACCATTATCTTACCCACTTTCAAGATCAAAACCCCAATATTCCTATCTAGGGTTCTAACCCTCAAACTATCATCAACTATGAGAATGACCAATTCTAATAAAGAAAACAGAAAGCGCAGAGTAATGATAAAGACAATTGTATAAAAGAAAAACCATAAATCAATCCTTTGTATTGGGTTCACATATGGATCGTGAACCTAACTACAATAAAAAGAATTAGCCAACCATTGACATGGGTAGAAATCCAATATTCAACAAGAACATACAAATAAAAATGAAGAAGATGAAAAAGAATGATCTATGAAGAATCCTCTGAGCGCAGCCGTCAGCTTTCCTCTGTAGAATGTGAGATCTCCCTAGGTTCTGTGAAGAGGATCTATTTATACGCCTCTTTTCTTCTTCCAAAAATACCCTCGGACAACACGGTAATGCTTTCCCACAAACTGGCGCCAGTTGGCGCCGGTGTGGCGCCACTGGGCGCCATGCTTTTGCCCAATTCGCTAATTCTTCAAGAGAACTGGTGCAAGTCGGCGCCACTAGGCGCCGTGCCACTGCCATCTCCGCGTCATGTTCCAAAGACCATGGCGCTGGTCAGCGCCAATTGCTCTTCACCGCGTCAGCGTCGGAAACCGGCGCCACTGGGCGCCGCTTCACTATGCCAACTTCCAAGTATCCAGCGCCATTTTCAAGGTAGCGCTGTGCAATTCGTAAAATAGCACGGGTCTACGCTATGAATATGTAGTGTGCTACACCTATGTGGAGTTGCGTTAACAGGTTTTTTTTATAATTTTCACTTCTTTTTCCTGTAAAAACACAACAAATAGGTGAGAAATATCATTAACATAGAGAAATCAATATAATAAGCAAATATGTATTTAAATTGATCTTTTATTACTTAATTCTTATAATTTCCAGCTTAGAAAACCACATTTGCCAGAGGCACATCAAATCATTCCCAGATTTAAACGTTGTTGTCCCCAGTAATGTACAAAACTCAATCTAGGACATATTCAATTAATCCAACATAACAATCCATAGACACTCTCAGACACAATATGCCATGCATGCCTGACCCAATATCATAATCTCCCAACAATGTCATCAGTTTCTTAAAGCTACAAGTCTACATTGATTACCCCTCACACAGATAAATAATATCCACTCAACACTCAGTGTTTAAGGTATCATGAGCACTCAATTACTCAAAGCTATAACACTACCATGGGCTTGATCATATTCTCGAAATTTCTTAAAAATGAAGAATCAAACACATGCATCAATTGATCAAAAGGACTTCACAGGTTGTAACTTGGCCGGGGTAATGGGTAGGAACATATGGACAGTAACTCAATCAACAATGAGATTGAAAAACTGAATTTATTTCACTTTAACACATTCAACTCAATGGTTTTGCTCCACTATCATTCCCACAGAATTTCGGGAATTAATTCCTTCCGGCCACCTTTTATTCTTTTCCTTTTTCTTGGTTTTTCCTTTTTCTCCATTTGTTTTAAGGGTACAGATGAAAATTACATCCCCCAATTGCTTGACCTTTGTGGAGCTTACCTCGATTTCTTTTTTTTATTTTCAGCACATCAATAATTCAATCTCAATGATGGTAAGTCACATGGATATAGGCTAAGTCATCAGTCAGGCCACATGTCATTTATCAACAAAACAAGTTCAGGCTCAAGGGGCTAGCAATGGAAAACTTCATACAAGTGGGCTATTTTGGCCATAAGCTATCAAGAACAAAATGCCTTTATCACTTCAACCAATGTATGCATTACAGAGAAAAAGATCAAGTTCTAGAATGTTACAATAGTGAGGCCTCTCAACAAAAATTTTCAGTGTTTAAGATCAAACCTCACAGCTATGGTATCAATATAGAGACTAAAGAAAATTAAACTCAGACATTATCATAATTTCACAACATCAGTTCAGACAAACGAGCAATCATGCAATTCAATTATGCCTATGCAATGTTATGCCAGAAAGTCATACAATATACTCCAGAAGTCAGTCAAGTACATTAACTAGGTAAGCACATTTAAACCTGAGAAATACTTGAAATACAGATCACTATATATATATATATATATATATATATATATATATATATATATATATCTTTTTTAGTGATATATACAGAGCAACACAAAATTTTAACAAAATAACTAATAAAAATTAAAAGAGTGTAGAATATCTCCCTTGATAATTAAACTGTAGTTCCAAGATGCTTCCCCAAAGCCTACCATTCCCAGATTTAAAGAATTGTTGTCCCTAGCAATAATCAAACCAAAAGATGGATGAAAAAGAACATGCATAATAGAACAAACAACGGCATATAGGATAACTATTATGCGCTCAAGAGACATCAGAAAGTTTGGGAAATAAACTAACACAAAGTAGATAAATGACCCTAACATCAACCTAAGGTCATCATAAAACAGTAAAAATACGAAACAGAAAAATAAACTAATATACAATATATCTCCGTCAGCAAGGAGACATCTATCATCCTCATCCTCATAATCTTCCATCATTATCCTCCTAGCAGCCTGGAATGGGTCAGGAATAGGATGATATAGTTGTGGGTCCATAAATGGTTGTGAGGACATGGGAACATCAGCTGGGGCTGGATAAGGTGCTGGGTACACATATGGAGGAGGAACCTCAAGGCACACCGGCTGGAATGTACTATATGGTACACTAGGATAGGCATGCTCCATAAAGCGGTGAATGTGCTCCCCTTGCATAATAAGCACCTCATTTTGAATTGATAGTGGGAAAGTTGCTGTTGCTTTCTATAGTAATCAAATGCTGGAGGAGGTCCTTGTGGAGCAGCGGGAGCTGCTTGAGTATAATGTGCAGGAGCTTCTGGCTCAGGTACCTGAGGTGGAATAAGCATACGTGGAACACGAGGAGAAGGAGGCCTACCAGCAGATCGACCTCTGTTTCTGAACTCAACCTCTGCTTTATTACATTGATCTATGTATGTATCAAAAGTCAACGTAGATGCAGGCTTAATATCTAACTCCTCATCATCGGGGATAAGCACTCCTGCTCTGGTACACAAATGGGAAATAAAAGAAGAAAAACCCATATGTTCTTTCCTTCTACTCCCTTTTACCATATGACAAATTCGATCAGATAATACTGCAGAAATGTTCAATCTTTCCTCCCCAGTAAGTATGTATAACAGAGATGCCCGCTCAATATTTACATCTGACAGATTAGATGAGCACAATGCCAAAAACGGCATTCACCAGTCAGGTGTTTCATGCATAACTTTTCCGGGATACCACCGGTTTTAGTGTCCCATTCGGAGAATGGTTGAGTGATCCTCGTCCTCACCTTTTCTGTCAATTGAGGAAATTCCTCCAGGTACAGCTTGCGCCCCATAGTAGGCAACATCCTGTTATATAAAGAAATATACTCACAAGAAGTATTTTGACGGAAATTTATCAGCAGGTAGGCGTCAATGGTGGCTGTATCAAAAGGAACCGCAACTCCTCCAACCCAAGAAGTCTTAGTTGTGTGTAAATCCTCTAAATCGGCATTTGCACAGAACTCTTTAACAATAGAGCTGGAGGCTAGTTCAGCATAATCTACCAACACCTCCCATTTCCTTCTTTGGATAGTTCTCATAATTGGATTGTCATTAGGCAAATCGAGAGCAATACTTCTTTCTGGAATAAAGCCTTTGTCAGCATATAAATCATAGAATCTCTTTTGGGCTTCCATGTTCACAAATCTGCTTTCATCCAGATACTGAGAAACTTTTCTCTTCTTTTTACCACTTCCCGCCGGTTCCTTACCCTTAAAGGTCTAAAAATCAAAAAAGTATCCCAGTGCAAATAGTATGGAAAATATTATCAGCAGTCCATAATACCAAAATAATTCCCAGATTTATCTCAGATCAAATCAGTGAACAAAGGTGCATACACATAATGAAATTTTTTACAAATATTTCTAAGCACATACCACATGTACATACCATTCCCAGATTTAATCCCAGATTATCACAGCAATGTACCCAAGTCACTCGCAAATAAATTACCGAGCATGGATCAAAAATTTCCAACCTCACATGCACATATAAAATAGGCAATATGGAAGGACCATGAAAATCAGAAGTACCCATAATAAATCCCCCAAAACACTCACATGTAATGTTCACACCCACACACAAAGAACCAACCTCCACACAGATAACGTCATACCCAATAAATCATAGATCTGAAAAATACACAGTAAATCACAGTTCATGAAACCAAAATGATAATCCAATGGGATGAAGAAATATACCTTGTGTAACGCCCTCCCTTGTATGCATCCAAGAGAGTCGTTCTCTAAGCGGAATTAGAGTCGTTAACGTCACATGAGCTAACAAAGAATCTCGTAGCAGTATACGAATCCGTATAAAATTTTCAGCACTTAAATTCTTTTCACAAAGGTTTTCCAAAATAGCCGCTGTTCATAAAAGTTCAAGCTAACATAAAGATGATAAAGACTACAGTCATCCAAGAGTACCAAAACATTAATCATTACAGTTATCCAATTAAACAAACAGCAATAGTGATAATCCACGCATCAGCAAGCAACAGCAAACATCACTCCTTCAAGTGCTTTTACGTCCTCCTGCCATTTTGGAAAAATAGCAGCCCCGAAGGGGTGAGAATAATCCCAGTAGTGTGGCAACAAAACCAGTAATATAACAGTATTAACTAGGCACAAAATCATAAACAGTCACTTCAACATATCCTTGTTCCTTTTCCTTTTTATCATATTCATATATTGCGTATATAACGCCTTTCCTTTGCGCTTTTAGCACCGTCGTGCGCGCACTTCACAGTGGAATCAAATATCCCTTGGCACCTGAGCTCCATGTGGATTCCAACTGTGGGCCTATGCGGACTGATGCCAAGTGTCCCATACCCCGGTACCTTGGGGATGCCTATATGATGCTTGCTCAAACACATGGTCCTGTACATAACTATTCTAAAACAAGGCCTATATGATCATGATATATGCATGTCATGCTATGCTTTCACACACAAAGCGTAAAAATGCGGTATGATGTAAGGTGCATGCTTATATACCTTTCATATAGCCATCACGGCACATATACTTTTCATATGCGTTATGCTGCCACACAACGTCTTTACCTCATAATCATATAGCCATCACGGCACATTTTTGGCAGTTTCCTTTCATCATGATGAAACATAATATTTTTACGGAATATGGAGCATCTTGCCACAATTTTATACCAGTAGTCAATAGTCACATTAGGTAATATCGCCTGACACTTACCTTTGCTTGCCTTAAATATTACCAAACAGCAGCGAAGTATCTCACTTCTCAAGCGCACCTAAATCAATTACAACTGATCATTTACAGTGGCTATTTACAGCAGAAACAGTGAGCCTACAGCAGTGTCTTACAGCAGCAAAACAGTGGGCATACAGCAGTGTTTTACAGTGGAAAACAGTGAGCATACAGCAGTGTTTACAGCAGCAAAACAGTGAGCATACAGCAGCGTTTTATAGTGGAAAACAGTGAGCACACAGCAGTGTTTACAGCAGCAAAACAGTGAGCATACAGCAGTGTTTTACAGTGGAAAACAGTGACGTTTGTGCTTAAAACAGTGAGCAGAAACAGTGAGTTGTTCCTTTAAAACAGTGAACAGAAAACAGTGGTATTTTCCTTAAAAATAGTGGACAGAAACAGTGACGTTTTACAGCAGGAAAACAGTAAACATACAGCAGAAACAGTGATCATTTTAAAACAGAAATGGTGGCACTTTGGACTTCAAAACAGTGGCAGAACAGTGGCATTAACAGTGGCAGAAACAGTGGCATGAATGGTACGTTTTTGAGCATTAAAACAGTAGCATAAATCATGGTTTTTGGACATTGAAACAGTGGCATATTATGGACTAAAACAGTGGCATTTGATGCATAAAACAGTGGCATATTATGGACTAAAACAGTGGCATTTGATGCATAAAACAGTGGCATATTATGGACTAAAACAGTGGCATTTTATGCAAACAAACAGTGGCATAGGATGACTAAAACAGTGGCATTTTATGCATAAAAACAGTGGCATTTGATGACTAAAACAGTGGCATATTATGCATAAAAACAGTGACATATGATGACTAAAACAGTGGCATATAATGTGCAAAACAGTGGCATATAATGTGCAGAAACAGTGGCATATAATGTGCAGAAATAGTGGCATATATGTGCAGAAACAGTGGCATATATGTGCAGAAACAGTGGCATATAATGTGCAGAAACAGTGGCATATAATGTGCAGAAACAGTGGCATATAATGTGCAGAAACAGTGGCATATAATGTGCAGAAACAGTGGCATATATGTGCAGAAACAGTGGCATATAATGTGCAGAAACAGTGGCATTTGAATGGTGATTTTGAGGAACCGAAACAGTGGACATTTCATCTTCAAAACAGTGGCACATTCAAAGGGAAACAGTGGCACATTTCTCTTCAAAACAGTGGCATATCCATACAAGAAAACAGTGGCATGAGTTTACACATAACCATGAGATTTTTATGCATACAAATCATCATGAAATAGCTCCACCATTCTACTTTTATCATGCTCATACTTGAATTCAAAACCACACATAATCAAGAAGACATTTAAGCACACACACATGGTTACAAAATGAAAGTGTTCTAAGTTCAAGGCCTACCTCTTGTAGCACACACTCCTTGGTCAAGAATCACACACCTCCTTCTAGCTCTACCAACAACAAGTCCACACTTCCTAGGAGGGAATCTATGCGCAAACAAGGTGAGGATGAACACACTAGGACAGCTTCAAGGTGGAGGAACAAGGCTGGACAGTGAGAGGGAAAAGAGGAAGAAGGCTTGCACTAGCTTGGTGTATGGTCACGGTTTTAAGGTGAGGGAAGGAGGGAGTTGGCTTGGTCTTTCTTCCTCCTAAGGTTCTTGCAATGTTCAGCTAGAGTGTGAGGGAGAGGGGAAAGGAGTTGGCTGCACAAATGAATGGGGACAGCCCCCTCTTGTGCGCATAAATAAAGGGAGAAGTGAGGGGAAGTTGCTATGATTAACCATCATGAAAAATTCTGATTACTTGAGGGGATGGGGCTGCATACAAGGGCTGAACAAGCAAAGGGTTTGCTTCTAAATTACTCTATGCACATGCAAGGAGTGAGGAGGGATATGTTCAGATTTGGAGGCTGTCCTAAGTCAGAAAAATTTCTGCACAAACAGCCAAGTCTTGCGCATAGAGTGGAGTGGAAGAGGTGCATCATGAGCACATGCAAGAGGTTCACTAAGTCAACAAGTAATTCAACTAGATGGCAGCCAAAAATCTGCATTTAGGCAGCCTAGGTGCGCAAATGATGAGAGGGAAAGAGGTGCATCATGAGTGCAGATTTGTGGCAGCCTAAATTCTGATTTTGGAGCTGTCCATATGCGCACAAGATGATGAAAATGCAGTCCCAAGACCCTACTTATGATGCATGTGAAAACAAGGCAGGTTTGGCTCATGATGGGCTGCAAAAAGCTTGCAAAAATCTGCACATGGCAGCCTCATGATGGAAGGTTCTCCAAGTCAACAAGTTAGGCAGTTTTGTGACACAAGAAATCTGATCCAAGACTCCCCCCATGTGCGCCAAAGTGAAGGAAGATGCAGCCTAATATCATGCTAAATGGTACATGTGTCTTCCATGCAATAAAATTGAAATCAAGTGATGCATAAACAAGGTGAGGTGGCGGTTTAACAAGGGAAAATGGCAGATTTCAAAGTCCTTAATCACACTCTCTTGTGCGCAAGAAAGGGTGGTAGAAGGGTTGCCATGTGAAGGTTCCTTGGTACACAAGACATCCTTGTTGGACAAGGCTTAGGGAAATAGGTGTGGATTTAATTTGGGCTGAACAAGATTGATCCAAGAGTCCTCTTTGGGCCATTGACCACACAAAGAATCCAACCACATGAGTTCAAAAGTGACAAGTCCACACACACACTAGCCCACTTCTAAAGACACACACTCACATTACTCTTATGATTAAATTCACATGTCTACATATGAATCTTCCTATGATTAAATTAAATTAATTACCTTAGTCTCATCCAAGGATAAAGACCAAACAATTCGCAAGCCATCAAACCTACACCATAAATCTGAAATCTACACCTTCATCTATAACATATAGTACTTAGGTATTTTACTAATTATGCGGGATGTTACACTCTCCCCACCAAAAAGGAATTTTGTCCGCAAAATAAACTTACTTAGGAGCTAAACAGTTCTGGATAGCGTTTCTGAACGTCGTCCTCGCGCTCCCAAGTGGCTTCAGCCTCCGATCTGTTGTTCCACAATACTTTCACCAACGGAATCTCCTTAGAACGGAGTCGCTTGACGGATCTTTCAAGAATTTGGAATGGTTGTACTTGATAAGTCAGATTTTCCTTTAGTTCCACCTCTTCCGGCTGTAAAACGTGAGATGGGTCAGAGAGATACCTCCGTAGCTGCGATACATGAAATACATTGTGAATTCCTGACAAATTGGGTGGTAAAGCCAACCGGTATGCAGACTCTCCAATCCGGTCCATAATCAGATACAGTCCTAAGTACCGTGGACTTAACTTCTTAACTCCCATTCTCCTTCCGAGTCCCGATGTAGGAGTGATTCTCAAAAATACATGGTCTCCGACTTCGAAAGATAGAGGCTTATGACGCTTGTCGTAATAACTCTTCTGTCTTGCCTGAGCCCTCTGCATATTCTCCCGAATCTTCTTTACTTGTTCGGATGTTTCTTGAATTAGATCGGGTCCTAGCATACTTCGCTCACCCACTTCAGTCCAACATAAAGGGGATCTGCATTTTCTCCCATACAAAGCTTCATACGGTGCCATCTGAATACTGGAATGGTAACTGTTGTTGTAGGCAAACTCAATCAACGAAAGATAACTATCCCAGCTGCCTCCTAACTCCAAAACACATGCTCGCAACATGTCCTCTAAGGCTTGAATGGTGCGTTCCGTCTGGCCATCGGTCTGCGGATGATAAGCAGTACTCAACCTCAATTGGGTCCCTAATGCTCTTTGAAAGGATTCCCAAAACTTAGATGTAAACTTGGGATCACGATCACTGACAATACTCGTAGGAACTCCGTGCAGCTTCACAATCTCCTGCAGATAAATTCTAGCAAGCCTCTCTGTATCATATGTGGTTCTAACACGCAAGAAATGAGCTGACTTCGTTAAACGATCAACAATCACCCAGATAGAATCATATCCTTCTCGCGTCCGAGGAAGTCCAACTACAAAATCCATCGAAATACTGTCCCACTTCCATTCGGGAATCTCCAAAGGTTGAAGGAGTCCCGACGGTTTCTGATGTTCGTACTTCACCTTCTGACAAGTTAAGCATCGAGACACATACTCCGCAATATCACGCTTCATACCCGGCCACCAAAACGAGGTCTTCAAATCATGGTACATCTTCGTGGATCCAGGATGAACTGCGTACTTACCCTTGTGAGCCTCCTGTAAAACTTCTTGCTTCAACCCTTCATTCGGCACCACCAGCCGTCCTTGAAATCTCCAAACATCATTCTCATCCTTTACAACATCTTGGTTGCCAACCAAATCACGGACTAACTCTTCATCTTTCTGAGCCTCCTTAATTCTACTGATCAATTCATTCTCCACCTTTATATTTCCCAATCTTATGCTATTCCCTCTCTCGTCTACCGATAAGTTCAAGTCTCGAAAGGCCTCAAACAATTTCAGCTCTTCCATCATCAGAGTTGCAGTGTGCAGTGTCTTCCTACTCAGGGCGTCAGCTACCACGTTTGCCTTTCCTGGGTGGTATTTAAGTTCAAAATCATAGTCCTTCAGAAATTCCATCCACCGTCGTTGCCGCATATTCAACTCCTTCTGATCGAACAAGTACTTCAAACTCTTATGATCGCTGAACACGTCAAACTGCGAACCATACAAGTGGTGCCTCCAGATTTTAAGTGCGAACACTATAGCTGCTAACTCCAAATCGTGCGTAGGATAATTTTCTTCGTGAGGCTTTAGTTGTCGAGATGCGTAAGCTACCGCCATACGATCCTGCATCAACACGCATCCAAGTCCTTTCAGCGACGCATCGCAGTATACTTCGAACCTTCGAGTAGGATCCGGAATCGTGAGTACGGGAGCACTCGTCAATCTGCTCTTTAGTTCCAAGAAACATTCTTCACAAGCTTCAGTCCACTCAAAAGGCTTGTCCTTCCGAGTGAGACGTGTAAGAGGTTGCACTATCTGAGAGAAATTCTGGATAAACCTTCGATAATATCCAGCCAGACCTAAGAAACTTCTTACTTCAGTGACAGTCTTGGGTCGTTCCCAATTCATGACAGCTTCAACTTTGCTGGGGTCCACCGCGATACCTTCTGATGAAATGACATGGCCCAGAAACTGGACCTCTTTAAGCCAAAACTCGCACTTCGACCATTTCGCGTACAACTGCTTCTCCTTCAAGATTTGCAAGACAATCCTCAGATGTTCCGCATGCAGCTCTTCATTAGCTGAGTAAATCAGGATATCGTCGATAAACACAATAACGAACTGATCAAGAAAGGGGCGGAAGATGCGGTTCATGTAGTCCATGAATACCGCTGGAGCATTCGTAAGTCCGAATGGGATCACCTGATATTCGTAGTGCCCATAACGAGTCCTAAAAGCGGTTTTCGGAATATCCTCCGGTTTGACCCGGATTTGATGGTATCCCGATCGTAAATCTATCTTGGAAAAGACTCTGGCTCCTCTCAGCTGGTCCATCAAATCGTCGATCCTCGGTAGCGGATACTTATTCTTCACCGTTACTTTGTTCAGCTGGCGGTAATCTACACACAGACGTAAACTTCCATCCTTCTTCTTAATCAAGATGGCTGGAGCACCCCATGGGGAAGTACTCGGTCTGATAAATTCCTTTGCCAAAAGCTCTTCTATCTGCTTCTTCAACTCGCGAAGTTCCAACGGTGCCATACGATACGGAGCAATGGAGATTGGTCCGACTCCAGGAACAAGTTCGATGGAAAATTCTATTTCCCTATGAGGAGGCAATCGAGGTATTTCATCCGGGAATACCTCCTCGAATTCTCTAACTACCGGTACATTCTGAATTTGATTGTCAACCGAGGTCTCAGCCTCGATCGACAAAAGATATCCTGCTGCTCCCTTGCGGAGCTCTTTTCTAACTTGCAATAAGGAAATGAGAGAGAAAGGTTGAAAATTACCATCTTTCGCAGGAACAACGACTTTCCCCGCTCGACAATCCAAAGTTATCCCGTTTTCCGTCAACCAGTCCATACCGATAATCACATCAAAGTTGAATACCGGCAGGACCACCAAATTAACTGTATACGTGTTCCCTTCGTACTGCAAGGTAACACCTCTGCAGATCTCTGAGGCTGTGCACGATCCTCCAGTAGGTGTGCTGATGTGTAACTCATAAGGTAACGGGGTTGGGGTGATGCCTATTCTCAAGGCAGTATGCTTTGCCATAAAAGAGCCAGACGCTCCAGAATCAAAGATAACAGAAATTGGGTGACCATTCAAAGTGACATTACCTTTGATCAGGTTGGGAAACTTCTGCGCTTCATTTGCATCCAATGTGAACACCCGTGCTTGCGGAGGCTGTTGATCAGCGTTCTGGGGGCATTTGTAAGCAAAATGACCTTGCTGGCCGCATCTGAAGCATGCATTGTTGTTCTTGCGACAGAC
Organism: Gastrolobium villosum; assembly: GCA_032173675.1. Lineage (NCBI taxonomy): Eukaryota > Viridiplantae > Streptophyta > Magnoliopsida > Fabales > Fabaceae > Gastrolobium > Gastrolobium villosum. The sequence continues at coordinate 103,131 of JAVKPL010014053.1, forward strand.
TCCAAAGTGATTTTTCCACATGTGGCACAAACAGTCGCGCCCTGACGTCCAGTCGACGATTGACCCACCGTAAAGTTTCTCTTAAAGTTTCCAGGCCGCGCCTGCAACTGCGTACCTCTGCCTCGACCCCTACCAGGTGCCGCCCTGAAGAATCTGCCTGCTCGGTTTCCTCCGTGGAATTGTGTTGGTGGCTTGTTCAAGTTCTTGGCCTCCAGAATGATTCCTTCTGCCTGACGACTCTGGTTGATGAGTTCCGGAAGTGTACGATTAGCCGTCGTTAAGATGAGCTTGCGGATTTCCGGATGCAATCCGCTCTCGAACTTCTCCACCTGCCATTCTTCATCATAAATGTTCCGGTCAAAGTTGGCGTACTCGATCAGCTGCCCAAATTTAGCAATATACTCATTGACCGTCATGTTATCCTGCCTGAGTGACAGCAGTTCAGTGTGCTTCATCCTTCTCATTGCCTTAGGAAAATACTTATCCAGAAATACTTGTCTGAACACGGCCCATGTTAGTTCAACGTCCTGAGCTCTCAGCAGAGCCCTCGCACCAGTCCACCATGTTAAAGCTTCTCCCATCAGCTGGTACGACGCGTAATCAGTCTTCTGCGCTTCCGGGCATGCCATGCGTTCAAAGATATGCTCGATCATCTGCAGCCACTTTGCTGCAGCCTCAGGGTTGTCCTCACCCTCAAAGGTAGGTGGTTGGAAGTTGCGGAAGTCTTTCAACCTCCGACGGGCAATTTCTTCTGCATTTTCATGCAGTGGGGGTTGGTTCTGATTCTGTTGCCTATGATCGCGCCATTCTTGGCTCATATTCTGGATAAACGTTGCCAGTCCCCCAATGGTAGTGATAAGATCCTCTTCCGCATCGCCAGACCTTCCCCGAGTTGAACCGCGACCACCTGCCATGATTCTGCACTCACAATATCAGGAAACGAGTTGATCAGGCTCACCGCAAGTTATTCATGGCAGCAGTCCCAAGTAGGTACTCGGGTTCAATTCGGACAAGTTAACTATGCATCCGAGTCTTATCACAGAACGGTCTAAACAATCTAACTACCCTAGCTAATATATACTTAATCTATAGCACATTTAGACAGTCAATCAGCAGATAAACACAAACAGCAATCAATTCAATCAAACACAAGCAATTCCATGGACCAAACTGCTCTGATACCAATTAGTGTAACGCCCTCCCTTGTATGCATCCAAGAGAGTCGTTCGCTAAGCGGAATTAGAGTCGTTAACGTCACATGAGCTCACAAAGAATCTCGTAGCAGTATACAAATCCGTATAAAATTTTCAGCACTTAAATCCTTTTCACAAAGGTTTTCCAAAATAGCCGCTGTTCATAAAAGTTCAAGCTAACATAAAGATGATAAAGACTACAGTCATCCAAGAGTACCAAAACATTAATCATTACAGTCATCCAATTAAACAAACAGCAATAGTGATAATCCACGCATCAGCAAGCAACAGCAAACATCACTCCTTCAAGTGCTTTTACGTCCTCCTGCCATTTTGGAAAAATAGCAGCCCCGAAGGGGTGAGAATAATCCCAGTAGTGTGGCAACAAAACCAGTAATATAACAGTATTAACTAGGCACAAAATCATAAACAGTCACTTCAACATATCCTTGTTCCTTTTCCTTTTTATCATATTCATATATTGCGTATATAACGCCTTTCCTTTGCGCTTTTAGCACCGTCGTGCGCGCACTTCACAGTGGAATCAAATATCCCTTGGCACCTGAGCTCCATGTGGATTCCAACTGTGGGCCTATGCGGACTGATGCCAAGTGTCCCATACCCCGGTACCTTGGGGATGCCTATATGATGCTTGCTCAAACACATGGTCCTGTACATAACTATTCTAAAACAAGGCCTATATGATCATGATATATGCATGTCATGCTATGCTTTCACACACAAAGCGTAAAAATGCGGTATGATGTAAGGTGCATGCTTATATACCTTTCATATAGCCGTCACGGCACATATACTTTTCATATGCGTTATGCTGCCACACAACGTCTTTACCTCATAATCATATAGCCATCACGGCACATTTTTGGCAGTTTCCTTTCATCATAATGGAACATAATATTTTTACGGCATATGGAGCATCATGTCACAATTTTATACCAGTAGTCAATAGTCACATTAGGCAATATCGCCTGACACTTACCTTTGCTTGCCTTAAATATTACCAAACAGCAGCGAAGTATCTCACTTCTCAAGCGCACCTAAATCAATTACAACTAATCATTTACAGTGGCTATTTACAGCAGAAACAGTGAGCCTACAGCAGTGTCTTACAGCAGCAAAACAGTGGGCATACAGCAGTGTTTTACAGTGGAAAACAGTGAGCATACAGCAGTGTTTACAGCAGCAAAACAGTGAGCATACAGCAGCGTTTTATAGTGGAAAACAGTGAGCACACAGCAGTGTTTACAGCAGCAAAACAGTGAGCATACAGCAGTGTTTTACAGTGGAAAACAGTGACGTTTGTGCTTAAAACAGTGAGCAGAAACAGTGAGTTGTTCCTTTAAAACAGTGAACAGAAAACAGTGGTATTTTCCTTAAAAACAGTGGACAGAAACAGTGACGTTTTACAGCAGGAAAACAGTAAACATACAGCAGAAATAGTGATCATTTTAAAACAGAAACGGTGGCACTTTGGACTTCAAAACAGTGGCAGAACAGTGGCATTAACAGTGGCAGAAACAGTGGCATGAATGGTACGTTTTTTAGCATTAAAACAGTAGCATAAATCATGGTTTTTGGACATTGAAACAGTGGCATATTATGGACTAAAACAGTGGCATTTGATGCATAAAACAGTGGCATATTATGGACTAAAATAGTGGCATTTGATGCATAAAACAGTGGCATATTATGGACTAAAACAGTGGCATTTTATGCATACAAACAGTGGCATAGGATGACTAAAACAGTGGCATTTTATGCATAAAAACAGTGGCATTTGATGACTAAAACAGTGGCATATTATGCATAAAAACAGTGACATATGATGACTAAAACAGTGGCATATAATGTGCAGAAACAGTGGCATATAATGTGCAGAAACAGTGGCATATAATGTGCAGAAACAGTGGCATATATGTGCAGAAACAGTGGCATATATGTGCAGAAACAGTGGCATATAATGTGCAGAAACAGTGGCATATAATGTGCAGAAACAGTGGCATATAATGTGCAGAAACAGTGGCATATAATGTGCAGAAACAGTGGCATATATGTGCAGAAACAGTGGCATATATGTGCAGAAACAGTGGCATTTGAATGGTGATTTTGAGGAACCGAAACAGTGGACATTTCATCTTCAAAACAGTGGCACATTCAAAGGGAAACAATGGCACATTTCTCTTCAAAACAGTGGCATATCCATACAAGAAAACAGTGGCATGAGTTTACACATAACCATGAGATTTTTATGCATACAAATCATCATGAAATAGCTCCACCATTCTACTTTTATCATGCTCATACTTGAATTCAAAACCACACATAATCAAGAAGACATTTAAGCACACACACATGGTTACAAAATGAAAGTGTTCTAAGTTCAAGGCCTACCTCTTGTAGCACACACTCCTTGGTCAAGAATCACACACCTCCTTCTAGCTCTACCAACAACAAGTCCACACTTCCTAGGAGGGAATCTATGCGCAAACAAGGTGAGGATGAACACACTAGGACAGCTTCAAGGTGGAGGAACAAGGCTGGACAGTGAGAGGGAAAAGAGGAAGAAGGCTTGCACTAGCTTGGTGTATGGTCACGGTTTTAAGGTGAGGGAAGGAGGGAGTTGGCTTGGTCTTTCTTCCTCCTAAGGTTCTTGCAATGTTCAGCTAGAGTGTGAGGGAGAGGGGAAAGGAGTTGGCTGCACAAATGGATGGGGACAGCCCCCTCTTGTGCGCATAAATAAAGGGAGAAGTGAGGGGAAGTTGCTATGATTAACCATCATGAAAAATTCTGATTACTTGAGGGGATGTGGCTGCATACAAGGGCTGAACAAGCAAAGGGTTTGCTTCTAAATTACTCTATGCACATGCAAGGAGTGAGGAGGGATATGTTCAGATTTGGAGGCTGTCCTAAGTCAGAAAAATTTCTGCACAAACAGCCAAGTCTTGCGCATAGAGTGGAGTGGAAGAGGTGCATCATGAGCACATGCAAGAGGTTCACTAAGTCAACAAGTAATTCAACTAGATGGCAGCCAAAAATCTGCATTTAGGCAGCCTAGGTGCGCAAATGATGAGAGGGAAAGAGGTGCATCATGAGTGCAGATTTGTGGCAGCCTAAATTCTGATTTTGGAGCTGTCCATATGCGCACAAGATGATGAAAATGCAGTCCCAAGACCCTACTTATGATGCATGTGAAAACAAGGCAGGTTTGGCTCATGATGGGCTGCAAAAAGCTTGCAAAAATCTGCACATGGCAGCCTCATGATGGAAGGTTCTCCAAGTCAACAAGTTAGGCAGTTTTGTGACACAAGAAATCTGATCCAAGACTCCCCCCATGTGCGCCAAAGTGAAGGAAGATGCAGCCTAATATCATGCTAAATGGTACATGTGTCTTCCATGCAATAAAATTGAAATCAAGTGATGCATAAACAAGGTGAGGTGGCGGTTTAACAAGGGAAAATGGCAGATTTCAAAGTCCTTAATCACACTCTCTTGTGCGCAAGAAAGGGTGGTAGAAGGGTTGCCATGTGAAGGTTCCTTGGTACACAAGACATCCTTGTTGGACAAGGCTTAGGGAAATAGGTGTGGATTTAATTTGGGCTGAACAAGATTGATCCAAGAGTCCTCTTTGGGCCATTGACCACACAAAGAATCCAACCACATGAGTTCAAAAGTGACAAGTCCACACACACACTAGCCCACTTCTAAAGACACACACTCACATTACTCTTATGATTAAATTCACATGTCTACATATGAATCTTCCTATGATTTAATTAAATTAATTACCTTAGTCTCATCCAAGGATAAAGACCAAACAATTCGCAAGCCATCAAACCTACACCATAAATCTGAAATCTACACCTTCATCTATAACATATAGTACTTAGGTATTTTACTAATTATGCGGGATGTTACACCTTGGGCGCCATGAACAATGATAGAGACTAAGGGACGGATGTGTGTGGTGTTATTTCAAGAAAATAAAAGAAGGAAATGGAGAGGGGGTGCGTGAGAAGAGAAGAGTGGAGGAAAGAAGAAAGAAAGGGGGAAGAAGAAGGAAGCAGGGAAGAAGGAAGAAGAAAAAAATAGAAAATAGAAGAGGGAGAGTGGAAAGTGGGGTGCGGCCCTAGGGTTTGGGGAGTAAGAGGGGGGGTTAAAAAGGGGTAGGGATAGGGTTAAGTAATATATATATATATATATATATATATATATATATATATATATATATATATAAATAATAATTGGGGGGGCCGCGTCGCTGTGCACGAGATTTTTTTAAAAAATAAATAAAATAAAATAAAAATTTCAAGCAGCGTGAGTCCGCGCCACGTCGTCGCCGGACCGCGCTGCATCACTGCCTCTTTTTTTTTTAACCAGCGCGAGTCTGGGCCGTGCCTTTGCCAAATTTTTCTTTTGTTCGGCGCTGATCCGCGTCAATGTGGCGCTGATCCGTGCCAATGTGGCGCTGGACCGCGCCATGCTACTGCCTCTTGTGTGTTTTTTTAATTACTCTATATTGGGTTGCCTCCCAATAAGCGCGTGTTTAATGTCACGAGCCTGACGATTAACTCTTTCACGTGCCAACGGAGTTGAGATATTGAGTCACAATATGTGTGACACAATTCCTCCATGATAGAACTTCAACCTTGAACCATTCACCTTGAAAGGTCTATCTTCATTCAGGGGTGATATTTCTATTGTACCATAGGGAAAAATTGTTTTCACCATATAAGGGCCAGACCACCTTGATTTCAATTTCCCTGGAAACAACCTCAGGCGAGAGTTGTACAGCAAAACTTGTTGGCCCGGTTCAAACTCCTTATGAGTAATTCTATTATCATGCCACTTCTTGGTTTTTTCCTTGTAGATTCTAGCACTCTCATATGCAGAATTTCTGAACTAATCAAGTTCACTTAGTTGAATCTGCCTCTTATCTAGAGCTTTTGAGGGATCAAAATTTAGGAACTTGATAGCCCAGAAAGCCTTATGTTCTAAATCCACGGGTAAATGGCAAGATTTTCCAAATACCAATTGATAAGGTGACATACCAATAGGAGTCCTAAAAGCAGTCATGTACGCCCATAGTGCATCATCCAACCTTAGACCAATCCTTCAAAGAATTCCCAACAGTCTTCTCTAGAATCCGCTTTAATTCCCTGTTAGAAACTTCTACTTGGACACTTGTTTGTGGATGATAAGGTGTAGCCACCTTATGTTTAACATCATATTTGGCCAATAAGTTACCAAACTGCTTGTTATAGAAATGAGTTCCTCCATCACTTATTATGGCCCTAGGTACACCAAACCTGGTGAATATGTTCTTTCTTAAGAAGTTCATAACCACCTTAGCATCATTAGTAGGAAGAGCAATAGCCTCAACCCACTTGGAGACATAATCAACAGCAACAAGGATGTATTGGTTGGAGAATGACGAAGGAAATGGTCCCATAAAATCTATCCCCCACACATCAAATAGTTCTACCTCTAATATGCTGTTTAGAGGCATTTCATCATTGCAGGAAATGTTTCCGGCTCTTTGGCATTTATCACATCTTTCCACATATTCCCTTGCATCCTTGAATATAGTAGGCCAATAGTAACCACTCTATAGAACTTTTTGAGCGGTCCTATTACCTCCAAAGTGTCCTCCATAGTCCGACGCATGGCAGTGCCACAAGATCTCATGAACTTCAAATTCTGGCACACACCTTCTTATAATTCCATCAGCACACTGGAAATACAAGTAAGGATCATCCCAATGAAATCTCCTTGCATCTCTGAGGAACTTCTTCTGCTGTTGCCTAGTAAGATTGGGAGGCAACTCTTTTATCACCTTGTAATTGGCAATATCTGCGAACCAAGGGGGTACAAATATAGCCATTACTCTTTCATCAGGAAAATGGTCATTTATTTCTCTCTCAGGACCATCCTGTAATTCTTTTTCCTGAATTCGTGACAAGTGATCTGCCACCTTGTTCTCCACTCCAACTTTATCTCGGATTTCCAAGTCAAACTCTTGAAATAAGAGCATCCACCTAAGCAACCGAGGCTTTGCATCCTGCTTATTCATCAAGTACTTAATAGCAGAGTGGTCAGTAAACACAATCACCTTGGAACCCAATAAATAAGATCTAAATTTGTCTAATGCATATACTACTACTAGCATTTCCTTTTCAGTTGTGCATAATTTACTAGTGCCTCATTTAAAATTTTGCTAGATCACTGAGTTTGGGTGGAAAATTCTTTTGTATGATAACACTACACTCTTCAATGAGTGTTACTGTTTGGCACTCTTGCAGCTTATGTTTTCTTGACAACAAGTCTTTCATGAACTTGCAATAGTTAGGCATGTTAGCCAAAGCTTCAGCAAAAGGTATGTTCACATGTAATTTCTTGAAGATTGAAAGAAATCTTGAATATTGCTATTTCTGAGCATCTTTCTTGAATCGTTCTGGGTAAGGTGCCATAGCCCTCACATATTCAGGATTCAGCTTAAATTCCTTCTTTTCAGCAGCAATAATTTGTGGCTCATCTTCTTCACCTTTTTGAACAGGTTCTTCAATTTTAGAAGGAATTACCATTTCTTTTTCTGGCTCTTTAACCTTTTCACCAGCATCCACATTTATGATTGCCTCTGTTGGAGCTGCTACCACTTTACCACTTCTAGTAGTTATAGCCATACAGTCGTCCTTCGGATTAGTAACCGTATTGCTAGGAAAGGTGCCTGGAGTTCTTTCAGCCATTTGTTTAGCTATCTGGCCAATTTGGTTCTCCAAATTTCTTATATAAGCTTGTGTATTTCTGGTATTTGCCCGAGTCTCTTCCGTAAAAGCATTAGAATGTTGGGTCATTTGTCCCACTAGCTTCTCTAAATCAGAAGGTTCCTTCGGTTGAAATGGTGGTGGTTGCAAATAATTATTGGACTTGAAATCAAGACCAGTACCTGCACCCTCCTCTTGAAGTTATTGTTTCCAAAAGGAAAACTCTGATTTCTTGGAAAATTTTGTGGTGGGGGCCTCTGATCATACCACACGCCATTTACCTGCACCTGTTGAGGAGGATCATCAGATAGCAAGGTAGGACATTCATTACATTCATGATTGTCCTTGCAATATTCACAGACAACTGCAACAGCTTGAGCTTGGACATTAGAGAGCTGCATCTTATCTAACCTTGAGCTTGTGATAATAACTTATTCTCAGCCAGCACCACATCATTGTTATCCAGGTGCAGAATACCCCTATTAGGCTTGGCTGTCAAACCTTCATTTTCATTGGCAGCCATTCTTTTTATCAACTCAAGAGTCTCATTTGTTCTCAAGGATTTGATGCTACCACCTGCTGCACCATTCAGCACCATCCGAACTTCAAGTTTACAACCGTTGAAAAAGATTCGGACCTGATCACCATTGGTCATGGGATAATGAGGACATCTCCTCATTAGATCTTTGAAGCAGTTCCATGCTGCACACATAGTTTCACCTTCAGCTTGAGTGAAATTGGTGATATCATTCACCATCTGGTTAAATCTCTCCATTGAAAAGAACTCAGCAAAGAACTTGTTTGATAGATTCTCCAATGAAGGAATACTTCTCGCTGGCTGCCTTTTCAACCAATTCAAAGCCTTCCCTTTAAGAGCAAAGGGAAACAGTCTCGACCTGATTGCATCATTGGACACCTGGGGGTGTTTGGTAGAGTCGCAGATCATCAGGAATCTCTCTATGAACCTGTGAGGGTCCTCATCAGCCTCTCCACCAAACTGAGCTCTCTCTACCAGTTGAATATTGGCAGACTTGAGCTCCCAATTGTTGTTGCCCACTTCTAGATGAACAATGCTTGAATTTGGTCTGTTGAATGATGGCGTCAGAATTGTATCCATGAGTGGATTGTCCGCTTCATCACTGTTTCCTGCCATTGTTTGTGCTTCTTCAAACAGAATTCCTAACTTGTTGAATTCAAGCTTCTTCCAAGCAAGTTTTCTGTTCTTGTGATATCCAAATTAAGTGGAAATTCAAGGAGTGTACCTAATATACAACTCAGAAAAGAGATCAGTAGCACTTTTCAAATAAAAATAAAAATAAATAAAATACAAAATATTCACAATTCCAATCTTAAAGATCAAAATTAATTGATATAAGAAAATGCCAATCCCCGGCAATGGCGCCAAAAACTTGATGCTCACCGACAAGTATACCGATCGCACAAGTAATATAATGATAAATAAAGTTCGTCTCCACAGGGATTGGGATCAAATACCAAATAAACGTGCTCTTTAAGAATGGAAGAGTTCAAAAGAGTTTGTGATAAATATTGTCGAGTTGTGTAAATTGAGAACTGAAAATAAGACTTCTTTTTGGGATTTTCGTATGATCAAGAATAAAATTGAAAATAACAATGAGAAGTGATTTGTAAAAGAAATATGAGAAAAGCATTATAACCAGGATTCATTCACCAAATGATCTCCACTTTTTAATCCGGATTGATTTACAATAATCATTTATAAAATTACTCGGATAAATTATTATCTAAATATTAACAGTTAACCCTCAATTCCTTGCAAGATTAACCCTTTAAACCCAACTGGAACCCCAATTCCTTGCAATGTTCATCATGTTATTAAGCAATAAACTCAATAATTTAGGCATCCGCAATTCAATACACATCTATTCCTAGCATGCATACGAACCGTTATCGTACCCCCTTTCAAGGTCAAAACCCCAATATTCCTATCTAGGGTTCTAACCCTCAAACTATCATCAACTATGAGAATGATCAATTCTAATAAAGAAAATAGAAATTTCGCGCAGAGTAATGATAAAGATAATTGTATAAAAGAAAAACCATAAATCAATCCTTTGTATCAAGGGTTCACATATGGATCGTGACCCTGACTACAATAAAAAGAATTAGCCAACCATCGACATGGCTAGAAATCCAATATTCAATAAGAACATACAAATAAAAGAGAAGAAGATGAAAAAGAATGATCTGTGAAGAATCCTCTAAGTGCAGCCGTCAGCTTTCCTCTGCAGAATGTGAGATCTCCCTAGGGTTCTGTTAAGAGGATCTATTTATACGCCTCTTTTTCTTCCTCCAAAAATACCCTCGGACAACACGGTACTGCTTTCCTGCAAACCGGCGCCAGTTGGCGCACCAAAGTGGCGCCACTAGGTGCCGTGCCACTTCCATCTCTGCGTCATGTTCCAAAGACCGGCGCCACTAGGCGCCATTGTGGCGCTAGTCGGCGCCAATTGCTCTTCACCGCGTCAGTGTCGGAAATCGGCGCCAGTGGGTGCCGTTGTGGCGCCACTGGGCGCCATTTTCAAGGTACCGCTGTGCAATTCGTAAACTAGTGCGGGTCTATGCTATGTTGATGGAATCTGTAGTGTGCTACACCTATGTAGATTGCGTTAACAGTTTTTTTTTTATAATTTTCACTTATTTTTCCTCTAAAAACACAACAAATAGGTGAGAAATATCACTAACATAGAGGAATCAATATAATAAGCAAATATGTATTTAAATTGCTCTTTTATTACTTAATTCTGATAATTTTCAGCGTAGAAAACCACAATTTCATGAGGCACGTCAGTAACCTTCAGGAAGCCAAGCAAGTAAAACAGAATACGTCACATCCCAAATTTCAAATGTGAAAAATCTTCATGAAATCATAAAACTTCTATAACGAGAATTCAATTAACTTTCCATCAAATGCTCTTATTTTCTAAGGACTTGAGTCTATCACTTTCGAAGTAGAACAAAATTTTAAAGTATCAATCAAGTGAGTAGTATAATATTTGACACTATTTTACGGAAAAGAAAAACTACATGGAGGGGTACTGATTTTACTGAGCACGCCTAATTTAAGAATCACCTCCAATTTGGCTCGAAATACCTGGTTAAGGTAAGAGAGAAGAAGAGACATATAATGGAAGCGGTGTGCTTTTAAACTCTATAGTGGAAACCGAATTATCTGGACAAAAGTAAGGGAGACAGAAATTCTGACGTACTAACTCCTAACTGCCATGATTTGCCTGTGGTGTTTAGCCCACTCACTTATCCAATAGATACTGTCTAAGTACTTTCCTAGCACCGTGTGTCACAAAGTCTACCTTTCTAAACGTACTCAACAAAAACACAGATTCTAACCAGTTATGTATACAGCTAAACAATTCCATCCTACATTTTCGGACATATCATGTTAAGTGGTACCTCTCATACATTTCGTCAAAACATCCATATGAGGAACTTCCTCGAGCTTTCCGCTGTCTTAGGTACCTCGGATGTAATTGACTCCACTGATCAGAGGATCCATTAACCATGATATGAACTTTCCGATCATTGATACACATTACAATTTTGAAACAGCTTCCAGACTTAATCCACTAACATAGACCATGCTTTCATAATTCAAGTTCACAATAATCACTTTCAAACTCCTAGTTGCAGTTAAATTTCTATTTAGAGTGACAAGCCAAAAGTACAGTACAAGACCTCATGCATGAAAACACCAAATCCAAAGTCCCTTATACAGTTGGCTAACCCCATCCATACAAGCAGCAATACCTCTATTCCATAAGGACATCTTAAAAATAATAATAATATATTATGATGTTCACAAAACAAATATCAAACTTTTAAGCATGTGATTTACAACAGTGTATTCAAGTTAAAGATTGGATATCATGCCAGTTAAATAGCAATTAAATAACATCAGGGTGCTCACGTCAAATTCAACTTGTATATCACATACTCAGCCTTTATGTTAGATGTCCAAGTAACTATGCAAGTATAACAGGAAAGTTCTAACTAGTAACTAGCTCTAGGGGCATATCCACAAACAATTAACAGTTCCCAACAAACATGAACAGAAAGTAGAAAGGATTCATATTAATTTATTTCTAGAAGTTTGAGCACACATGCAATTAAATCGAGAGAATAATTTATCCCAAAATTTAGCATAGAACAAGAAATTATAGATCCCCTGTTTCCCCGTTAATTGTTCAATCAGATCATATAATGGATAGATGCAAATTTAAGGGTCGATATTTATGGCAAAAAAAAAAATATATAGTTTTCTTTCCGATTCAGATACTGTGCAGCACAACGAGAAAATAATGAACAACACTTGATAGATTCATGTTATGGCACAAACAACATGTACCAATCAAGAAAGTTTGAACAACCTATACGTTAGGTACAGAGTATTTGATCAAAACATAACTTTCTTTCAATTCACTTTAGCTAACCAAAGGAGGTCAAGTGTATTTCAGACATCACTTTAACAGTGTACACTCACAAAAAATTAAGTCAGCGACCAAGCACAATGCACTGCTCAACAATTTCAGTTTTAAGTCACTCTGCAAGAAAATTGAATCATGCAGCTTTAAAGAACATTGCATGTGACCAAATGTTTGGTGATTTAAATGTAAATACTGATTAGAAGTAGAGAACTGGAATGACCAAATTGATATGATAGTATTCATAAAGTAAACCAAACCTAAGGTCCTATGTATCTGCAGATCTCGATTTCCTAACCCATAATTTAATGAAACTAAGAGGTGTGAACTTATAGCAGTCAAAGCTTATAAACAGTCAAATTCCAATATATATATTCAGTCCAATTATATCATTAATGCAGGTTATCATTACCTGTACACTATTAAATAAAAATTATAGTAAACCAGTTAAAACCTTCTGATGCTTACCCGAGCGGTAACTTTAGCAGAGTGTCAATTTGTCAAGATAGTAAGACAAGCTAAATAAGGTGTAGCTCAATGTAATCACAAGTTACCTGTTCAGTCCATTATACTCTAAAACCAATCAAGATAACCTTTCTTTATATATATATATATATATATATATATATATATATATATATATATATAATCAGCTCCAATATAATTTTAAAGATCTAGACTGACAAATCTCAAAAAAGTCATCATATAACAATTGTTAATATAACCAGAGACAATAAACTAAATGCGAGTCTAAAAACGGTCAAAATTATACAAATCAATCCAATACGTCAGATATATTTACAGAATGAAATCAGAATATACTTCAACGATCAATTGAGCACTTACATGACATAACTGCAAGATTGTGAGTAAGGTAAGGGAGACTCATACCAAAATTTAGTTGATACATTCGAGATCAATAAAGCTAACAGAGCTACAGGTATTCTGTTGCAAACTCAAGAAAAGAGATTCAAATTACACTGAATATTCCTCTTTGTATTGATATTTTCAGGATTACTTACAAACAAGGTGCTCTACATCTATTTCTCCATAGTAATGCTATGGATCAATTCTTAAAGAAATAACAAATAACTATGAACCCCAGAGATGCCCCTGCATTCTCTTTGAAACTACTTAACAAATTGACCCCCTTGGTACCCACTACTTTCCTCTTTCCACTACTAATACTCTCCTTGTAACTAACTTCTCAGGAGCTGCATTTGCTAGGTGCTACCTTCATTTCCATGCTCTTCTAACTGCTTTGCTGACTCAGCAGTAATCACCTCTTTGGTTTGGGCCTTGTTAGTATTTAGTCCCCTTCTCCTGCCTTTGTCCCTTACATATACTTTGCTCACTTGGGCCTTACGTAGTTGGGCCTTATCAATACTCCCCCCCACCACAAGTACCTTGTCCTCAAGGTGGAATTCCGGAAATTGTTCCTCCAAGGACACAAAATTTTCCCAAGAATTTTCGAAATCTGGAAGGCCTTGCCACTTGACCAGAACCTGGACATGTCCTTGAGCATTCCTCCTCCAATCCAAAATGTTCTCAGGCCTTACCTTGAGCTCCCATTCTGCTGTCAGCCCTTCAAGCAAAGGCTGCGGATTTGGTACCATTGGATCTGCTTTTTTAAGTAAGGATACATGGAAAACCGGATGAATTTTACATCCTTCCGGTAATAGTAAACGATAAGCAGTCGGACCCACTTTCGTTTCTACTGCAAAAGGCCCATAAAAGCGGGGACTCAATTTCTCATTGACCCGTGTAGCTAAGGTTTTTAACCGGTAAGGCTGAATTCTCAAATACACCATATCACCAACTTCAAATTGAACATCTCTACGTCTTTTATCTGCTTCAGTCTTCATCCTATTCTGGGCCTTCTCTAAAGATGTTTTTAATTCCCCTAAAATCACTTCACGCTCGGCTAACAAGGAGGATACCGCGTCCATCTTTAAAAAACTGTTTCCCACCCTTAACAGATGAGGGGAGTCAATGCCATAGAGTGCCTTAAACGGTGTCATCCCAGTTGAGTCTTTGTATGTAGTATTGTACCAAAATTCGGCCCAATGCACCCATCGAGGCCAACTCCGAGGCCTAGGGCCACAAAAACAGCGAAGATATGTTTCCAACCCCCTATTAACTACCTCCGTTTGTCCATTAGATTGGGGGTGATAAGCCGTACTGTAATGAAGTTTAGTCCCTGCTGACTTGAACAGTTCAGACCAGAATTTGCTCAAGAAAACCTTGTCTCTATCCGAAACTATCACTAGAGGGAATCCGTGCAAGCGAACAACCTCTTTCACAAACAAGTCAGCCACAGTCGTGGCTGAATACGGGTGAGCTAGCACCATAAAATGTGCATATTTAGTCAACCGATCCACCACTACGAAAATAGTATCCACCCCAAAAGCTCTAGGAAGACCCCCAATAAAATCCATGGAGATTTCTGACCAAACTTGGGTTGGAATGGGCAGAGGCTGTAATAACCCAGCCGGTGAGAGATTCTGAACTTTGTTTTGTTGACAAATGGAACAAGCTTTCACATACTGTTGAATAGCTTTCCTCATGCCCTCCCAATAAACAACGCCCAGCACCTTGTGATAAGTCCGAGAGAAGCCAGAGTGTCCCCCCATATTGAAATCATGAAACTCATGTAACACCAAAGGAATAAATCGAGAGGAGGGAGATAAAACTAACCTGTCCTTGTAAAAAAGTCTCCCTGCTACCAACTTAAAACCCGGATGCGCATCTGCCCTTAGTGTTAGTGCTTGAATGATACCTCGCAGCTTCTCATCTTGCTGCACTTCAGTATCCACTTCATCCAATTCCGGCAACTGCACGTGAGAGATAGAAGAATATAACATAGTGCGGGAGAGAGCATCCGCCACTACGTTCTCCTTCCCCGGTTGATATTGAATTTCAAAATCGTAGCCCAATAGCTTAGAAGTCCACTTTTGTTGCTCTTCCCCCAACACATTCTGATCTAACAAGAATTTGAGGCTCTTTTGGTCCGTCTTCACTATGAAATGTCTTCCCAACAAGTACGGTCGCCATTTTTTAACGGCGAAGACAATGGCCATTAACTCCTTTTCGTACACAGATTTAGACAAAGCAGCCTTAGAGAACCCTTGACTAATATAAGCCAAAGGACGACCTTCCTGCATGAGCACCGCTCCTATTCCTAACCCCGAAGCGTCTGTCACCACCGTAAAAGGCTTCGCAAAATCTGGTAAAGCCAACACAGGCATGCTAACCATAGCTTTTTTTAACAGTTGGAAGGCCTCCTCGGCAGGCCGTTCCCATTTGAAGCCGTCCTTTTTGAGGAGTTGAGTCAACGGTTGCGCTATCTTCCCATAATCTTTTACAAACTTACGATAATAGCCCGTGAGGCCTAGGAAACCTCTTAATGACTTCACATTTTGTGGACTTGGCCAATCCAGCATAGCTTGAATCTTGCTGTGATCAACACTAACCCCCTCTTGATTGATGATGTGTCCCAAATACTCTATCTTTTGCTGGCCCAATTTGCATTTTTTCTTGTTTACAAAAAGCTTATGCTTTCTCAACGCTAAGAACACAGCTCGAAGATGATCAGTATGCTCCAGGGGGTTCTTACTGTAAATTAGAATGTCATCAAAAAAAACCAATACAAACTTCCGTAAAAAAAGTTTCAGTACCTCATTCATGAGAGCATTGAAGGTGGATGGGGCATTCGTGAGTCCGAACGGCATCACTAAATATTCGTAGTGACCCTCATGCGTCCGGAATGCTGTTTTAGGAATGTCCTCCTCCTTCATCTTGATCTGATGGTACCCGGATTTTAAATCCAGCTTACTGAACCATTTAGCACCTCCCAACTCGTCCAACAATTCTTCCACCGTAGGGATGGGGAATTTGTTAGGCATGGTATTTTTATTTAATGCCCTATAATCCACGCACACCCTCCAGCTGCCATCTTTTTTTTTTACCAATATCACAGGACTAGCGTACGGGCTAACACTAGTTCTGATGAACCCATCGCTTAACAATTCAGCAACCAATTTTTCAATCTCAGTATTTTGGTAAAAAGGATACCTGTAAGGGCGACAATTGGGTACTTGGCCTTCAGACTTCAGAACAATAGAGTGATCCCTGGTTCGCGGAGGGGGAATTCCCATCGGTTTCTGGAAGACGTCTTCAAATTCTTGCAGCAGCCCTGCCAATTCCTTCCATTCCCTGGGGAATAGGCTGTCAACAGCCTCTTTAGCTTGGATGTTGCCTTCTGGTTCCACATAATAGCCCTGACCTGTTTGTATGAGGGCTTTAGTCATAGACTTCAAGGACGACAGAGTTCTAGATAAGGAAGGGTCCCCTTTAATGACGGTCTCCTTGCCTGGTTCCCCATACTTGAGCGTCATCTCTCTGAAATTTGCCCTTATTTCACCTAGCTCCTTCAACCAATCCAGCCCCAACACCATGTCAGCACCCCCTAGTGCAAAAAGGAAGAAATCCTGCACAATAACTTTATTTTGAACCTTGACCGTCACCCACCTGAGACGCCGCACTCGCTTCTCCACAATTTAGGGCATGGGTTTTGGTGAAATGGCTGGCTTCAGCCTTTGGAGCAGAATAGGCTTGACTAAAGCCTCCCTTAGGTTGTACGGGCCGCGCACTTACCCTTGTTGGGCTGCTGGTTCGTTTGGGCCCAAAGCAGCCCACACCTTCTTCAGCCCAAGCCGCATTCCTCTGATCTATTCTCTGGGCCAGCTTCAACATGGACGCGAGATTCAGCCCTGGCGTCATGAGGAGCTCCTGCCTGATGCTCAACCTCAGCCCACTCAGCCAGGCACCCTTCAGCATCTCCTCGTCCACGTATCGCATCGTCCCCACCACCGTCTCGAAGTCGTTCCTGAACTCCTCCACCGTTCCCGTTTGCTTCAGCGCGTATAATGGACCGTAGGGATTGTCCAATAACTCAGGCTGAAAGCGGCTCAACACCTCTCGCCGGAATTGCCCCCAACTCGCCATCGGTTTGTCCAGCTCCCACCAGCGGTACCAGTTCAGCGCTTCTCCTTCCAGAACCAGCATGACGATGGGAACCTTATCCGCTTCCTCCACCTCGTTCACCTGAAAGTACCGCTCCACCTTACTGATCCACGCGTATGCGTTGTCACCGGAGAAATTAGGAACCTCTAACTTCCGGGCCCGATAATCCATATAACCTCCGCCTCTGTGGCTTCCCTGAGAACTTCTGTTTTCTGCGTTCGTTTGATGCCTACCGCGAAGCTCCTCAGATCGAAGCTGTTCTATGCCCACGCTCAGCTCCCTTAGTTGTCGAATGATTTCTGCCTGGTTCGCGTCGCTGGCGTCCATTCGGCGTCTCAACTCATCGTTCGTTTGTTCTCCTCTTCGAACCCTTTCCTCCATGCCATCCATGTTCCTCGTTCTGACCATAACCCAGCTCCCAGTCGGAGCTTTGATACCACTTTGTTGCAAACTCAAGAAAAGAGATTCAAATTACACTGAATATTCCTCTTTGTATTGATATTTTCAGGATTACTTACAAACAAGGTGCTCTACATCTATTTCTCCATAGTAATGCTATGGATCAATTCTTAAAGAAATAACAAATAACTATGAACCCCAGAGATGCCCCTGCATTCTCTTTGAAACTACTTAACAAATTGACCCCCTTGGTACCCACTACTTTCCTCTTTCCACTACTAATACTCTCCTTGTAACTAACTTCTCAGGAGCTGCATTTGCTAGGTGCTACCTTCATTTCCATGCTCTTCTAACTGCTTTGTTGACTCAGCAGTAATCACCTCTTTGGTTTGGGCCTTGTTAGTATTTAGTCCCCTTCTCCTGCCTTTGTCCCTTACATATACTTTGCTCACTTGGGCCTTACGTAGTT